>JANPWX010000490.1:501623-588452 GCA_024734555.1 Trochalopteron elliotii
CCACTGCAAAAACTGTTGTCAAAAACTTCAAATCACCTCATCCATCAAGAGCCCTGTGCAGGGGACAAGTGTGTGACATGTCCAGCTGACAGATCCCTGCTCCTCCTGGGGTAGCTCCAAGGTTAGCTGAGCTCCTTGGGGTTTGTCTGGACCAATATTCAGCACAAACACAAACCACATGCTCCCCCAGGGCACTTCCACACTTCCCTTTTTCTTAATTTGGGCAGCTAAATTATGGGCCCAGCAAAAATGCTTTGGTAGCTGTGAAATATATTTAAAAAAAAAAAAAAAAGGCCGTTTCACCAGAGCTCTTGCCCTGAAGCAACCTTGAAACCTTCAGCCCGGGATTTGTGAGGGAAATGGGCTCCTTCTGACAGCCCAGTCCATGCCTCAGTGCCTTCTCCTCACCCCATTTGTTGTATAAATTTATTTCTCCCCACCAAAGGAGGCTGAAACAGCTGCGCTCTCTTTGCTTTCCTGTTTTTTCATGTTCTGCTGGCTCATCTGAGAGCTAAATCATTGAGTTTTTTGAGCCAGTTTTGCCTGTGAGAGTCTAAATGCCTCTATTTCAGCAGGCAAATCTGTTGGTGAGAGGAGGGGACACCACATTTCCAACGGGCTGCTCTGCCTCAAAAGCCAAGAGATGAGACCAGAACTCATTCCCAAAGCTGCCACTGGTTTGTCAGGCTGCTTTGGCAAAGCCTCTTCACCTCCTGCCATCTCCTGGGATGCTGCTGCTCTGCTCTGGCACACAGGGAGGGATCTGCTGGTGAAGGTCTGAGGGGCCTGGGAGCCAGCACAGCCTCGGGCACGGAGTTCTCACGTGGCAGATTTAGCATCTTGCACGGCCTTGTCCCATCTGTGCCTACAGCTGGGGCCTGGAGGAGCTGGAATGTGTTTCCCTGCAGAGCTGTGGCTCTTCTTGGAAGGAGCAGGAGCAGGGAATGGTGGTTGTGGCAGCTGGAGAGGTTAATCCCCACAAATCTCCTTTATCTCTGCTGTTCTGCTTCCTAGAGGAGACAATTTAAAGGGTGCCCCATCCCTGGAAGTGTCCAAGGCCAGGCTGGACAGGGCATGGAGCAACCTGGGATAGTGAAAGGTGTCCCTGTCCATGGTAGGGGATGGGAATGGATGATCTTTAAGGCCCAACCCAACCCAAAATATTCTGGGATTCCACACCAAAATTACAATGATGTGCACACCTCCCTGAGCTATGTCAGTGGCACCTCAAAAATTAAAATGGGCCCAAATCACCCTGGAAAGAAAATTAACCTTGCCCCAGTTAAAGACAGCCCATTCTGCCATCCTGTGCCCTGCCTCCTCCAGCAGAGACAGATTTAATTCCACCTTTCACTCTGTGGCCATTTGTAAAAACAGGAGTGGTTAATTGCCAGGTGACATGGAAGCTTCAGGTGGGGTTCAGGGAAGAGCTGTGTGATCTCTAAACTTATTTAACAGCATGGAAACACGGGCTGAATATCTCGATTTTCAGTGTCATTTTGGGCAATTTGCAGAGCTCAGTTTGCTCCTTCAAGGCACTGAGCCCTTTTTAGGGGACACAATTCCAGAAAGAACAGCCCAGTCAGGAGATGGGCAAAGCCTGAGTGGAAAGAGGCTGGGCTGGAAGTAGAAGCTGAACTTCCAGGGCTGAACTCACAAGCTGTGAGGACAGGGTGGTAAATAAGGGGGGGGGCTGGGCATCCAGGATGCTCAGGAAAGGGAGGATAAGGTTTGCTGACATCTTTCCTGACTCATCTCTAACAAGACCTGCTGATCCTGCTTCCATGAGCTGCATCCACAAGCTGCACCCATGTCTGATGCCTATAAATACAACTCCAGTGTGAGGCAGGCTCCCACAGTAAATCAGGGAAAAAGCCATGTGGGAGACTTTCTCTCTCTGACTTTCTCATTTCTGAGTAATTATTTGGCTATGCTTCTTTGGGACATAAGTTGTATCTTTATTATTCCTTATTATATCTTTATTTTTAGCCCTCTTCACTTTTTGGAAATGGGCACAGCTGTTGTGTCCTTGTGGGATGACCTTTATCACCAAAAGCATTGTCCAGGTCAGTCCCATTTTCCTTGGAAAAATGTAATTCCTCATCTAATTTTGTCTCCCTCTCATTCTCCCAGTCTGTTTGTTTAAATCATAATCATTGATTTGGAAGAGGATATGTAGGCTTTTATTTAATTTTGGAATCATACCATTCTAAAAAAATTAGTAGTCTGGGACTTTTTACAGTACATATATATATTTTTATTCTCATTTCCTCCAGCTATTTACTTTGAACTGGCCAGGCCTGGAGAATTTCAGCCAAAAGGTGATGAAAAATGAAAGCAGAAATGTAATACTGAAATGTTTAAATAATGTCAACTGCAGCTGTCACCAGTTGTTCTCTGGGGAGGGAGAGAAGAGGGGGGGCCCTGTCAAACAACCTGGCCATATTTTATGGGGTAATAGATGCATTTTGGAGACTTCTGACTACATGGAAGTTTTAGCAGTTTGATTTTGGAGAGCTCATGGATGCAGCAACGACATTTATTTTTTTTTTAATGAATTATTTTTCCTGGGAAATGTGTTTGTATTTTCACTTCTTCCTGCTGCAAATGTGTAATAAGTGGGAGGGAGTTTGCTGGGGGTCCTGTTCTTTCTTTGCTCTCATTCAAATTTCAAATTTTCTCTGTCAAAACCCCTCCCACCTTGCTGAAAAAGCCTCTTTCCCCTCAAGAACATTTGCAAACATAAGGCAGTTTCACCACAGACTGCAGAAAAAAAAAAAAAAAGATGAAAGCGTGCCTCACATTTCAAGAATATTTAGTTTTATTGTCCAAATCTCGTTCAGCTCCAGGAAATGCAATTCCCAAGTTTGCCCTTTCCCTCAGCAGCCTGCCCGTGGTCCCTTCTGCAGCATCTGCTCTGCCAATCCTCCCACCAGGGTGAGTTGCCTTCCCTCCATGAACTCCTTCCTTGGTGATTATTTATTTTCAGCACCGACCTAAAGCTCTCTGGAAAGAATGGGAAGATTAGATGGACTTTTGAGCGTGGAATGGCTCTTCAGAGTGCTGTGGGAAGCAGTTTTCAGGACAGAAGCTGTTTTTTTGGGAGCACCCGCCCTTGCAGGCATTGCTCACAACCATTCCAGCCCCATGAGGGAGCCCTCCTGGCAGGAAAAAGAGATAACAGAACCAGACCAAATGGTTTTTTGGCGTGAACTGATCTTGTTGCACGAGCTGAATGCCAGAAGAGGGAGGAAAGGGCACGTTGCAGCCCCTTGTGCCTGCAGAAGCAAACCTGAAGTATTCCCATGTGCTCTAGATTCAAGACTCCCCTCTCTCCATCTGCTTTGAGAGCTGAATCGCTGCTGTCCCTGATGATTTCATCCCCAAAAACTCAGTGGGCTGCTTCTGCCACAAGTCATGTGGACAGGGGATGGCTGGGAGAAGGAGGAGGAGGGGTTTTACGTCACCAAGATAACAAAATCCTGCCTGTAATGTGCTGTGATTTATTGCTCTGTCTTGTGGCCTCAATAACTTTGGTATCTTTGCACAGCATCTGCTCTGGATTCTTGAGTTTTACCCTGTTTTGTGCTGCTGCAGCAACTCAGACCTTCCCTGGCTTCAGGAGAAGTTAAGAGGGGTCTCATCTCTGAGGTTTATTCCACAGTTTCAATGTCCCCAAGTTATTTGCAGCATCCTCTGTCACTGTTGGACATGAAAGACTTCAAATAACTCAAAAGGCAAAAGGTATTGAAAAAGAAGGCTCTTTATTGTCTAATTTTTGCTATCTTTTATAAGGTGTTCTGATACAGACTTACCATGAATAGGAACAGCACCTCTCTAATGCTGTTGGTTAAACTACAAAAACAGAAAACACTAGCTGAAGAAAGATTGTTTTGAGAAAGGATACTTGTCTACCAAGATTGTTTTGAGGAAAAGCTTTCCTGAGAAACTTTTCCTTGAGAAAATGTTAGCAGCTGCTAAGCAGGCTAAAATTCTCTCAGGCCCACAATCCTCTGTCTCTGGGAGGCATCTGGTGTCCTGGGGAGGGGTGGCCAGGTGTAGTTTTGAGCTCCAAAATCGTGTCTGTGCTTTGATATCAGCACTGAGGGCAGGAAACAGAGCCAGCTGTGGGTTGGGAGGTGTGGGAAGGAGCAGAGGGAGCAGTGGCATCACCAGGATTGGCATCACCAGGATGCATCAGGAATCACCAGGATGCCTGCCCCAAACTCCTGAGGCAGTGATGCTTTTCTTTAAGCCTTTTCTCTGCATCTGTTGCTCAGTTTGTTGCCCAGGGAAGCTCTGCCTTTCTCAGAGTCTTTCAATCCCATTCCCACCCAGTCCTAAAGCCCTGGGATCCCTCCTCCTGCCCTGCTCCAGTCACCACGGAGCACAAGAGCTGCAAAAAGATGGGTCAGGGAAATCTTTTTGCTTTAAAAAAACTCATTTTATCTCAACTTTTTCTTCCAAGGAAGGATCCACAGTTGTGCCAACAGGGGATTTCTGCTCCAGGAGAGCCAACAGACTCATAAACCCACTCAGCTGTGATGGTGGAGATTCAGGGCATGAACCAGCACAGCCCTCTGGTAATTCCTACAGAAGTGAAGAGTTCTAGCTGGAGACCAACCCCCAGGACATTTCTCTTAGGCTGGAGAAATTTCTTTGTTCAGTTACTGGCACAGCAGGGACATAACATTTGGCTTTGCAAACGCCAGGAGAACACTGATGGGAGGAAAGGGGATTTTTTTTCTCTCACCTGCACTTCAGGAGCAAAACTTGAAGATTCTGAATTCATCCCTACATAAAGCAGAAACGATTTTGAATTCTTCCAGGATATAAAACAGTTTCCCAACCAGCTTTAATAATCACAGACGTGCTGAGGTTGGAAGGGGCCTCTGGAGGTCACCTGGTGCAACCTCCCTGCTCACACAGGGGCAACCCAGAGACAGCTGCAAAAAAACCACGTCCAGACACCTTCTGTTCATCTCCAGAGATCAAGATTCCAGAGATTCCACATTCCCTGTGCCATTTCAAGGAAAGAGAGGCGCAAGCCTTGCAGTTCACACTGAGAAACCCCCAGCCCTGTCAGCTGTTTGGGGATGCAGCACTTGACACCTCACACGTCTTTAATTCCAAAGGTGTGAAATATCGCCTCGGGTCAATTTGAAAAGCATTTTTTTTTTCTAGAATTCAGCCTTGAAACCCACAAATCTCATCAACAAGAAGCAGAATGAATCTTTGAAATTGGGCAGCGTGCAGGACCTGCTGCCTTAAATTCTCTTTTAACCTTTGCTGTGCTTCTGTTCTTTAAATTGCTGCTACAGCTACTGAATTTCCCTCTCCAGACTTTTGGTTGTTTATTGTTATTGCTATTGATGTTATTGTTGTTGGTGTTGATATTATTATTATTGATATTGGTGTTGATATTGGTGTTGATATTGTTATTGATATTGGTGTTGATATTGTTATTATTATTATTATTATTATTATTATTATTATTATTATTATTATATTTTTTTCCTGTTTCTTTTCCTGTCACAGGGATGCAGCAGCCCTGGTGATACCATGACCGTGTCACAGGAGGCAGCAGCTTCCTACAAGGACACTGACCTAAGGATAAGGAAACAGTTCCAGTCTAGATCCCATCATGGTCCTACAGGCAGCTGGAAGCTCCCCACAGTCACCACTGGAGATCCTCATCACCCCCCCCTTAACTGTGTGTGAAACTTATGACAGAATCAGAAAGTCACAAAAATAATTTTAAAAAAACTCCTCAAAATTCTGATTCCTGAGTCCCTTAAATAATTCTAGTGGTTTGTGTTGTGTTTTTTTTTGTTGTTGTTGTTGTTTTTGGTGGGTTTTTTTGGGTTTTGTTTGTTTGTTTGTTTGTTTGTTTGTTTGTTTTTTGTGGGTTTTTTTTGGTTTTTTTGGGGGGGTTTGGTTTTTTTTTTTTTTGAGGGAAGTCTTTGGGGGATTTTCTTTATTGTCCTTGTTTTGTTATATTTATCATGGAAACATGAACTCATGGAATGGTTTGGGCTGGAAGAGACCTTAAAGCTCATCTCATTCCAACCCCTGCCATGGGCAGGGACACCTTCCACTGTCCCAGGTTTCTCCAAACCTTGTCCAGCCTGGCCTTGGGCACTTCCAGGGATCCAGGGGCAGCCAGAGCTTCTCTGGAAAACCTGTGCCAGGGCCTCCCCAACCTCACAATAAGGAATTTCTTCCTAAAATAGATATCCTATCTTTTTAAACAAAACATTACTACAGTAGGTTCTTGCAGGGACATTGCTCACCTTCTTCCCAGATGCTCCCCCTGCTGCCCTGGCCCCTTTCTTGTGCCAGGACAAACATTCCAGCAGCCACAGGGAGTCTGATCAAAACCAAATCCACCTTAAAAAAAAAAAAAGTCCTGTCCTTTCCCCCTGCAATCTGGAGCAGTTCCCTGAACCAGGGCTGTAGTTTGAGGCCGAGTTATTGCGTTATTATTGCTGCTACAATTGCTATTTTTATTTTTCTATTAGTGTTATTATTTCTGCTATACCCTCCTGGCTTTCAGGGAGGAAATCTCTGACAGTGTTGCTTTTTTCAAAAAACCTCATGTAAGGGCCCTTTTACCTCTAGAAACAGGCAATGGTTTGGGTGCAGCTCAGTGAAATTTGCAGATGAAGAAAACCCATGGCATTTTCTCCCCAGTCGTGGCTTTCCTCCAACAGAAAGGGCAAGTTGCTCCTAATTTTCTTTATTAGCACTGGGCTGTTGGAGTGTGTGTCTCTCTCTCTATCAACTCTTTGCAACACCTAGAAGAGCCAAGCACTCTCCCCAGGGAAGCCAGCTCCATTTAAAATGGGAATTACAAGCATTTTGGTGCTGAAGTCAGTTGTTTGAAACCATCTGCAGTCTTGCTGCAGTGCTGCTGTATCCTAATTCCATCTGTCAAAGCCCAGGAGAGTCGAAGCACTGAGCCTGGCGTTGTGAAACAGCATCGAGCTCAGGCAGGAGAGGGAATTCCACATCCAGGGGAAAAAAATTAGGGAATCTGAAGCTGTCAGCACTGGAAATAATGCTCCCTGTTTAATGAAGGCAGGGACTGGTGAAATGCTGTGCTTAAAGATGTGAGCAGCAGAGCTGGGGAAAACGTCCTGTGTTCTGTGTTCAAAAGCCTGTCTTAGGTGTCTTCTGCAGAGTTGTGCTTTCCCCTCAGCTTAAAAGCCAGAAAATTCCCTTTGTCTTCCCAGGCACAATCTTTATTGGGATGACTGCAGTGCAGTAACTCCTGCTCTAAAACTTCTCCCTCCAATCCTCCATGTGTGAGCCGGGTTAGTGGGGGTGGGGATTTTTGTTTTGTTACACCTGTTCACCCTGGAATGGGCCAACTGAGAGCATTCAGATCCTGCTCCGGATTTCCTGCCCTTCCAAAGATCTCCCAGTTGTCTCTAACTTGGCTTCCTGAACCCTCCTAGTGGCACCTCCAAACTCCTCAGTGTAGCCCTGGTTCCGTGCCTGAGGTATTTGGGTTTTGTGAAATTCTTTTCCCAGGGAATTTTCTGTAAACAGAAAAAGTGTTTTTGTAACTGTACTTATGTTATTCATTCCTTTTCCTAGGAGGGACTTCTTCTTGATGTCCCTCTGGTCTGACCAATGTAATTAAAAAAAGTTTCCCTTTGTTTCACCAATCAAATTGGTCTGTGTAAAATAGAATAAAAGAAAGGCACCTCCCAAAAATAGAAGAATAATTTTCAGCCTTCTGAATCTCAGAGTCTGTGTTGTTGTAGTATAAAACATTGTCACCTCAGCCCCTCTGATCTCCATCCTCTTCCTCCTCTGCAAAGCACACTAAATACCCTCTTTCCCAAGTTTGGGAGGGCTGAATTATTCATGGCAGATGGATGAATGGAGCTCTTTTCATGTGTCCCTGAAGGGATTCTGATTTTTGGTGAATGCTTATTGTTATTTATAACTCTCCTCCAGCAATTTTGGAGAAACAGCTTCAAACCAGGGGGTTGTTTCCAAATTCTTCCTCGCTGTTCCACCCAGGGCTGGTGGTGGCAAAGTGCTTTTGGTACCAAGTGGGTGGCTGAAAGTTCAGAGAGGGAAGAAGAAAGAGGGGAATCAAGGGAGAAACAGGGAATTAGAATTTGTTTTTCACGCTGCTGCCCTTCTTTTTATACATATGTGGATATTTGCTGGGAAAATGAGCATTCCCTTAAAGTGGTATCCTTTTGTGGGAATGTTCCCAAACAGCAAATGACAATGGATATGGAAACTGTCACCCGGAAGAGCTGTCTGGAATTCAGAGGAGTGTGTGTGAAAATGGCAAATCTCACTGAAAATGCTTCACCTATCTTGCTCCTCATCTCCTGCTCCTCCTCTCAGTGCAGCCATTCACCTCCACACTCTGTTTTCTCTCACTGGGAAATCTGGAGGTGGCTGTGGAGATCAGAACACAGCTTTGGATGTGAGGACAAACATCTGGAGCCAAGGTTCAGCTCAGGCATGGCCTGGACTTCTTCAGAATCAAGGTCAACATCTGGATTTGCTTTATGTCCCGTGAAATATGGGGCTTAGGCTGCAACTGTTGGATCAGGTTTTTTGTGTTGGATCATTTTGTGTTCAAGAAATGACTGGATTTGGCACTCAGTGCCATGGTCTGGTTGTCAACGTGGTGATCACTCACAGGTTGGACTCAATGATCACAGAGGTCTTTTCCAACCTAAGTGGTTCTGTAATTTTAAATTCAAAGAGGTTTTGCTCCTTGCTCTGCTTCCCCAAACTGCATCTTTTTAGGGACCTTGAAGACAACGCTACGGATCACCCGAAGTAACACTCGGAGTGCTATTCCCAGGTGACAGTGGAATAATCTGCCTTCACTGCTCTCACCTCAGCTTGGTTCTCTCACACATGTTTCAGGGGATTTCAGGGCTTCTCACAGAGCACTGCACAGTGCACAGAGAGATGACAACATGTAATTACCTGCTGGAAATGTGTCGCTTCCCATATCCATAGGGAACAGACAGAGCCAGGCAAGGTGGATAACTGTGTCACTCCAACTCCCCCCGAGCATCACCTTGTCTGATGCTTCAGGAAAAAAGGCACCACTTTGGCAGTGACAGGGGAAATTCTGTTTGTAAACAGTGTGTAAACCTTCAAGGGGAATGGTAATGGAGTGGGTTAAGCATTGCAGGCTCCTCGGCAGAGGAGAACATTTATCAGGGCAAGAAGCAGGCACGGAGAGACAAACTGGGAGTTTATAAAGGAGTCACATCCAATCTCTGAGGGGAACAGGGAGATTGCAGAACTGTGCTTGTGTCCAGCTGGAGATCACAGGCAGGGAGCTCAGTGAACATTTCTGCAGTGCAGACTCAGGGGAAGGATGGTCCAGTGATTCTGGCACGCTCGGGGAACTGTGAATTTATTCTTCCTTCATCCTCCAAGTCCTCGTCTTCACTTGCATGCCTGAGCCCCCTGCACAGCTGGGAAAGCAGCAGGAAAGCAAAATCTCCACCTTATCCTCCAAACTGCAGCTGAAAGCTCTCCTGCAGAACTTCTTTCCTTGGTAGAGGCTGAATAATGGACAGATGGATTATTCTCATGCCAGCTGCCATTCCCAGCATAGAGAGTAAGGCAAAAGCAACGCCTTCTTTTGCTTTCCCAACTGAGCTGAGCTGATGTGGAAGTTACTGAGAGTAAATAAATAAGCTGGCATGGCTGTCTGTCCTTCCCACATGCTCACAGCTACTGGGCTATTGCCATTACCTTAAGAAATTATTATTATCTCCCACCTGCATAAATCAATACTGGCCTCAGCCCCAGCCTGGGCCACATCGTCTGAGCTGTTTTAAGTTCTCCTGAGAGAAGGAGGGGAAAAAAAGAAAAAAATCAGGGAAATCCAGCTTTATTTATTAGGCTGCAGCACTGCCACAGGCATGGCAGTAAGGTCTCCATGTAAGGAAATCCATGTCCAGAGTTGGGAGTGAGGGACCAAACTCTGAGGAACCTTTGTGATTCAGGACCAGTTGAGCCTGCAGAAACCTGGTGTCCATTGTTTTTAAATTCAGCTCCCAGATAAATCTAATGAAGTTCCTGATGTTGAGAAAGAGTGATAGAGTAAAATAGTCTTATGATAACAAGAGATGTGGCAGGGTATCTGTAACTGGAAACATTTATTACATTACCTTAGAGGAATTGTGCACTGGGATGGTTTAGATCAGGTCTCTCTAAGGTCAGATGGAATTAAGGAGGGTCAAGGAGTGATACTGCCTGCAGGATCTGTGTGTGGCTTCCCTGCTTGCAAGAAAAGCCCAGTGTTTAAGTGCAAGAAGGAATGAGGTTGGAGACTTCAGCTGAGGCCACTGCACTTGCTGGAGCTTGATTTTCTTTAGTGCATCCAAGACTAGCAGCAACCAGCCTGATCAGTCTGCATCAACTTAAAAATGGGGGAAAAAACGCATTTAAAAGTCACCTTTAAGGTAATATTTAGCTGTTTAGAGGGTACAAGGAGTTTTTTTCTCCTCACTGTGTCTACTAGGGTGTCAGGGAAGAAACATCTCCCAGCCTTGAGGGCAGGAGGTTTTTCTCTTTATTGTGCTGTAATTTTCCTTAAGGGTCCTTTTCTGGGGAGTTCTGGATGGGTGTCCTCTGGTAACAAGTGCCAGCCCTGAGCCAGGCATCACACCACAACGAATTTACTTCCATCTTATCCACTGAGCAGGCTCTCAGGCTGACCTTTGGAGGCACCACGCCTTCTCTGAATCAGATGAAAGGGAAAAGCATTTCTAGGCTTTCTGGAGAGAGCCCTTGGTCGGTGCCATTCATCCAGGGCTCCACTCCTATGAGGAGCTGTGTAACTCCCTCACAACTGCAGTTTGCACCACAGTGCTCCAACAGGAATGCAGGTGCATTTCCAGACCCTTCCTCACCTGCTCTCTCCTCTCCTTAACATCTTTGCTTTATTTCCTGCACTCCGGGGGAAGTTTAGGCTGGGGCTGGGATGCCGTGATCAATTTTAGGTCCAATTTGCTGCGAATAATCATGCAGGAGTCACAACTCGGGGCCACTTTGTCTTTGACCCTATATGCCCATCCCAAATGAATGGGAATGATGGTCTGTCTGAGTGCTCACATCCCCCAGGATGGGATTACTTGACCCTCTCATGAACTGCTCTTCCATAAACACACCAGACAGTGCTTTGGTTAAGAATCAGTAAATACCTTTCCTTCCATCCCTCTGCTCGAGACACCTGAATATTTTCCCCTGTCTCACATATTCTCTACATCTCTGCAGGATCTCTGCTTTGCCTGGCAGAGCTCCCTAAAGGACTGCACAAATAATTTAAATGGCTGGTTTATTGTTAAAGGCATGTACCTGATTTCCCTGGCGCTGAGGCGGAGTGGAGCGCCCCGGCTCCATTGATTTCAGAATTAGAGTGTCAAGGATCCAGCCCACACCTTATTGAAATCAATACCCGTGATCAGGACCACACAGAAACTGCTCATAAGCTGTTATCTTGATATCAACCCCAGTTAACTGGCAATGACAATAAGTTCCATTGAATCAGATGGGCCATTAAATTTCGACACTCAAACCAACCCCGAGCTGAAATTCGAGTCAAACATTAACAGGAGAGGCTCCGAGTCTGACCCTCCTCAGGCTGGGCTGGTGTTACCAGAGGTTTTAATTACACAGGGTTTTCCTTAGGAGATTCTTTATTAGCTCACTGCCTTTGTGGGTTTTCTTTTTTAATGGAGCGTGGCTGGAAGAGAAAAAAATCTGCTCACCTGCATCTCCGGCCTCGGCCAGGGCAGGCAGACTAACAGTGCACACCAATAAAATCATCACATACCCAGCTGGAAAGTGATAAGACAAAATCAAACTGCCTGCAATAACAGAGACAGAGCCTTTTGATGGCAAGCAAGGAGGGAGGGGTGTCGTTTTGCACATTTTATTACTGCAGTTCTCAAACCTTGCCGTGATGGGGATTCCATTCCCTGCCAGGCTGGTGCTGTACCTGGAGCAGGGAGGGAAGGACGGGGTTTTTCACTACCCAGTGTTAGGAAAATTAACCCACAAACATCAGAGATTTAGGTGCAAAAAGGAGACAGAGGAATCCTTTTACTTTATTCAAATAAAGGGAGAGGCCATGGGACATTTCTCCTGGGGTGTCTCAAATTTTGGAGGATGCAGCCTCCTATTTTATCCTATTTTATCCTAATTTCCCTCTCTATTTCCCCATTGGCTGAGGTACTTGAGAGTTACAGACTTCCCAAAGTGCCTAATACCTAACATTCCCCTTTAATGTGTAACGTCCCCTTTTAATTTTTAATTCTTATGGAATTTATGGGTTTTCCCCATTGTTTCTTTCACCTTGCAATATCCAATTTCATTTATCAGCAAATAAAAACAAATATCTTCTTTTCCATTCATCCATCACTGGAATCCTTCCCATTGTTTCTTTTACCTCTCAGTGCTGGTTTTATCTACCAGCAGACCCACTTGCTTGTTTGTAAAGACAAAGCCTGTCATTCCTCTCAGGAGTGTATCCCTGGACTGGCAATCAGAGCCTCCTGGAGGCAGGAAAGGTGCTCTCACTTTGGCCACTCCAAGCAATTAAAGTGTTGGGCAGCTCAAGAAGTTCCTGTGGACTGCTGAGCCCTCCTGCCCGTGTGCTCACCCCTCCCTGGGCTGTGTTTGATTAAAGGCAGATTGTTTATTGATTAATAATCCCTTTTAAACTTGGCTGCTTCAGATGATCAGGAGTGGGCAGCAATCTGAGCTAATGTGCTGCAGGTCCTAGTGGATGCATGTGTAGGAATAAAGCTCCGTTAGGAGGTTAAGCAAGAGTTCTTGGGGTTTTCTTTTCAGTGAAGAGGGAGTTAAGGGCATGTGAACAGCCTGTGGGAGAAGCTCACTCTGCAAAACTGGTGAAGGGGAGGGTTACAGGACAGACCATTACTGCTGACAGGCAATAAGAGGTGAAAATGCAGGCACTGGAGCACTTGTGATTATGTCCCTGTGTCTTTTATTTGCACACACCTCCAGCTCGCCCTGCACACCAGGGGTTTTAAGGCACAACTATGCACAAAGCCATTAAATAATTGAGGTGGTAACTGAGCTCTGAAAGTCACTTGGTCCAACTCCCCCCTGTTCAAAGCAAGGCCAACCTCAGAATCAGATCCAACTCCAAAGTCAGACTGTGTGGATCGAGGTCATGAGCCCACGTCCAACGTGTCATCTCAGTTAGAAAATGACATCTAGGGCAGGGTTTCACCCCAGGGGATGGGAGCAGCCTTGCTGCAGTTTTCCCACCATCTCTGTGATGGTCAATATGGCCTTGAAATCAACTGGCATCTCCAAGAGGTCTTAATGAAACACATTTCAAAGGCTCTTTTACACCTCAGTGCCATAAAAGAGACCGAGGCAAACTAAAAATTACTCTTCCCTCACGATTCACAGCTCAGGCTTATTTCTCACAGGAAGAAGCAGGAAGATATCATTAATGGGGAAGAAAAGGGGGGAAAAATCAACTTTTGTTTGCCATGTGCCAACAGGCAGCGATAAGGTACAGCTAAAGTGGGAGCCTGTACTTCATGGGGGTGAGCTATAACTCAGATAAGATGGAAGCAAGAGATCTTCCTTGGGCTAAGGGAAAAAAAAAATCCTGGTTTAAGGTTATTACACAGGAAGCGCCCTGCTGCATGAAATCTATGGGAAATTGCATATTTTGTCACATTTAGTTATTGAATCCCAATTTCATCCTAGCACGAGGAAAATATGCATCACCCTCCCTTGTAGCTCTTATTAGATTTCACAGCCTTTCAATATTAAAATGCCAGCCCGGGGAGCTGTGCTTCTCTTTCCATTTTCTCCCTCTTCCCCCCTCCTCCCCTCCCCTCTGCCACACTGCAGTGCTGGAGGTGTGGTGCAGGAGCCCTGGTGACACAGAAGGAGTTGGAATCACCAGCTCTGGAGACAAAGATCCCTCCAGCTTTCTCCCTACCACTCATTTATCCTCTACAAATTCATGGACAGTCCCAGCAGTGTTCATTCCCATGCTAAACCAGCCTAGGGTTGCATCCCCTCTCTTTTTTCAGGGATTCCCCAAATCTGCATGTTTTGTAGAGTGTTTTAGTTCCTGCTCAGATCTATAGGAGCTTAAGAGGGGCTAGCTCACCCTGCCCTCCCCTTCCACATGGATTTATCCTCCCAGCAACACCCTTAATGCATTTGAGTTGGTTGATGAACCAATGTCCTCATGCAAGAGGAGGATAAATTGCCCCAATCCTGACCCTCCTCTGGCCTGAGGGCTTGGTATGGATCCTTTTGCAGTGGGGTGGCACTGGAGAAACATTCTTGATTGCAGCTAGAAGGATCATGTGGTCAGAGAAGAACTGAGATTTTAGGGCTGTTTGAATGGGTTAAGTCATGCTCCCAAAGTTTGTCCAAAAACTGAATTCATTTTTATGCATCCCCCAGTCAACCTCCCTGACCCATGTTTCCCACAAGTGAGAGAAGGGAAACCCTGGTCTGGTTACAACCAGAAATGTTCCTTTGCCATCCCCAGCCTTGTAAATCTTCCCTTGTTCTGCAGGGACTGTCTCTGGAGTGAGTGAGTGCTGAGGGTTTCAGAGAAGGGCTGTGAGTGCTGTTCTGTAAAGTTATCAGTCTCCCTCTAATATAAACCAAAGTGCAGCTGCTGCAGGGAAAAATGTGCTGATTTCTCTAATATTAAAAAAAAAAAAAAGTACTCAGTCTATAAACAGATTGAAGGAAACAAATTATTTCCCCCAGTTAAATATTTTAAAGAGCAATCCAGGCTTTGACTATCACCTAAAGTAGGGAGGAGAAAGCAGTTTCAGGCTAAAGGAGTGGATTGATTTCCCAGTCTGCAGGATGCACCTTGTTTATTTAACCTGAGTATTCTCTACCTGTGACGCTTCTCTGGCTTTGGGGAGGAGGAAAATCAGGGTGAATTCAGGTCAGGTCAGGTCAGGATAAACCCCAGCTATCTGATCTGAATTTGTAACAGGCCACAGGAGAAATAAATCCCACGACTCCAAGCAGAAATGGGAAAAATCCTGGAGTGCTCGAGGCTCAGTGCAGATAAAAGTTGCAGCTAATTATCCAAACAAAATATTCATATCTTTGAATCAGCATGAAATAGGGCTGGAAACTTGAAGGAAACAGCCTCTCCTGTGATGTCTCAGCCTAAGATTTTGGCCCCTGACCCTTGGCAGGAAGGACAGAATTTAGAGAACTCCAAGTGAGAAGTGGCCAGGGAAGACCTTGCCGAGGGCCAGAGGAGCAGCTCACTTTTCTAAACTCTTTTAAGGAAACCCCTGCTCCCTTCAAAGAGAGGAAAGTAATATTGCACCACCCCAAAAGCTTCACCAGCTCTGCTGAACCTTTCCTAATCTGTTCCCACCTTTCTTAGGTGTGTTCTCTCCCAAATCAGAGCACTGCCAGGTGAGACACAGAGGCACAGGTGTGACATGTGCTGCCTTGCACAGCCCAGAAAGGAGGAGAGCCAAATTCCTTTAGTGCTCTTGGATGAACAGCCATAAAAAAAATTAAAAGAAGTACTAAAACCCCTTCTGCCTCTGAAGCACTCCCTGTGAACAAAAATAACAGTGCTGAAGCAGCACTTTCCATCCTTGAATCCCTGTGTGCTTTTCCAAAGGAAGGTCAATGCCACTGCCCCTGTTCACAGGTGTGGGAAAGGAGCTGCTGCTTTTCACAAAGGTTTTTCCACCCCACAGCCCAGCCCTATTTAATGAGCCACTGACTTTGCCTTTTTCCAGAGGTTGGACCCAGTCCTGAGGGTTTCTGTGGGGGCTTTTGTGCCCCTTCTTGTCCTTCCTCCTTTCAAGAGTGCAGGGTTGTGTTTCCCCATTCTGGAGGCCAGACTGGCCTGACATTTGTTGTGTTCCCATCCTTGATCCAGCCAGAATCCCACAGTGCTTTACTACAACGAAGATGGAGCAAAGAGTGAATGAAGTGGGGGCTTCATGAAATCAGGATTTTACTCTTCCTTGTGCCCTTTTTGAGATGGCATCTAACCAAAACTGCTCAGTTCTTGCCTGGCAGCGCCTGAGTCTGAACAAAAACCAGAAAATGGAGCCAAACCCAAAATCTTCTCCCCTGTCCCATCCCTGCTGTACTCCTTGTTTCTTTTGGGAGTGCTTGTGTTCATCCTACAGATTGGTCTAACCCCTCTATCCCTGCCTTTCTCTTCCTTTTCAAGTTCAAGTTCAGTGGACACTTTCCCCTACCCCAGGCTGCTCAGAACCCCATCCAGCATTGCCAGGAACATTTCCAGGGATGGGGCATCCATAACTCCTCTGAGCAACCTGTTCCAGTCATGCATTTATTGTTGGAGGTCTGATTCAAGTAATTCTAACTTAGGAAGAAACAAATTCTACAAAGAGATAAATTTTTTATCCCCCCAGATTTACATTAATATGAATAGAGTCAGGACCACATGTGCCATTTTTAGAGCATTAAAACAAATCTTTTTTAGCAGTCTGCTAATGGCTATAGACTGTAATTCACACCCTGTCTGCTGAGTAATTTTGCATGGCATCAAAGATTTTTGCAGGCAGAAATATGGCCAAAATAACACTTCAGTGGATCAATACCACTGAAATATAAGGCTATCCAGTTGCTAAAGAGGTCTATTTAGTTTCTCTGTCAGCTGCTGATCCTGGGTAGAATCAGTTGGTTTTCCTTACAAGCATTAATACATTTTGTGTGGAGGACTCCTACCCCAGGAGCAGGAGTGCTGCTGCTGATAGGGGAGTGGAGAAAGGGCTGTAAAATACCGAATGCAGAGCATTCAAGAAATTAAAATCTGTAATAATTAAATGTCTTGACTTCGTGGCACTACTTCATTTCAGCAGTTGTTTAAATGATGGAATCATTAAGGATGGAAAAACATTCCGAGATCATCAAGTCCAACCCAGCACCACCATCAAATTCACCATCAAACAACATCCTCAAGTGCCACATCCACAGGTTTTTTTGAACACTTCCAGGGGTGGTGACACCACCACTTCCCCAGGCAGTCTGTTCCAATGCTTGGTAACACTTCAGCGAAGAATTTTTTTCCTGATGTCCAACCTGAACCTCCCCTGGCACAGCTTGAGGCTGTTTCCTCTTGCCTCTTGTCCTGTGACAGAAAATAGATGGATGTCTGTTCCCTTGCTGATGGCCTGGGAAATAAAGAACAGAGACTTTTTAGCACTGATCAGATCGTGTGGATACTGAATTCTGCCTAGTTCAGGGAGAATATACAACACACATGGGAAAGAATTTAAGGAAGTGTAAAGCTGTGAAGGGATGGAGGAGGCTGAATTCCTCCTGTCTCTGTCATTTTTAATAGGTTTTTGAATTAGCATTGTGCCAGTGATGAAATAAATGTACTTCAACTGCTTTGCCTCAGCCTGTCTTGCAGTGATTACCCCAGAGAAATTAGGACTCCTTGTTTCCTCTCAAAAAATAACTCGTGGAGCTTTTCTTGAAGAAAAATCCTCCGACAACTTTTCCCGATGATACTGTTGGATACTGTTAATTGAAAGGGGTCAAACGAAGTTGAGAACTTGGCTGATGAACCTCAGAGGATCAAAGGGTTGGCGCTGTGGCCTTTGAAAATGTCCTGTCCCCTTATTCAGAATGTACCAATAGTTAGGAAGAGCATTAGGGGGCACTGGAGGCACTTTTGTAACTTATCTGCATGTTTTGTTTAATTAACAGCTGGTTAAGCAAGTGTTAAGCCACCTAAAAAGCCTTTCAAACCCTGCAGTGCTTATCTTCCCAGCACCTGCAGCTTTCTTCCTGCCAGTGCAAACCTGCTCCTTTTCATTCCCCTGCATCAATTGCAGAGAGAACACAGCAGTAAAAAAAAAAAAAAAAAAAAAAAAAAAAAAAGGGAGATATTCACTGAGGTCTCCAGGTGCCAGACTCCAAGCTGATGGAAGCAGACACATCTCCACACAATCAGGCCGTAACTGTTGTTTCCAGGAGGTATCAGCATCGAGGCCTGAACCTCTGTGGGTTCCTCCAAAGCCTTGTGAATCTCTGTGGGGAACAGAGGCCATCCAGGAAAAAGATTAAAACAACCTGACACAGCCTCTGTCCTCAGAGTGCCAGCCAACGTCCAGCTAATGAGCTTTGGGAAGGATTTTACTGTCTGGGAAAATTGTTTTGTGAGTGTCAGCTCCAAAGTCTTCCTGTCAGCTGTCATAGAGGGAAATATCCAGTCAAGGGTGTCCCTCATGGGGACACACTGGCACAGGTTGTCCACGAAACTGTGGCTGCCCCATCCCTGGAAGTGTCCCAGGCCAGGCTGGATGGGATTTGGAACAACCTGGGATAGTGGGAGATGTCCCTGTGTGATAGATATGATGGTAAATTCGTGCAATTAAATATAGGAGATGAAATAAATGTAGTAGATAGAATGTATATTTTTGTAACCCTGAAAATGTAAAGCTGATCCTGGTCCCTGGAATGGAGAGGGCAGTTTCCAAATACCAGGACACGCTTTGTGAACTGAGGAAGGACAAGTTAACACCTTGATTTACACCAAAAAGGAGGGTGGCTCGCCAGGATTTGGCTCCTTGAGTTAATCACATCTTGTACATCCGGACCATCAACTCATCGATACTAATCTCGACGGTGGACCCTGAATTTGGAGAAATCAACATCCCAAAAGAGGATTCCTGAAAAATCCTTTCAAACATGTTCCAGTGCGGGAAAATCTGTTCAAGATTCATCACTGAGTGAAAAGACTGGGTTTGAATCTAAAGACACAATACCTCTGCTGCCTGGAGGCACAAAATACAGTATAAGAACCCGGATCCAAACACCAGAAAATCGTGGAACAGTGCGAGATAGCAGCCCTGCTGTCAGTCATCTGTTTCACCCAACATTTGGATGTTGTTTTCGTGGCTGTCCCAGATAGATTTTAAAATGGAAAAGTAAAATTTATTCTCTTTATCAGATTGGCTAATTATCATTTATAACACCTGGAACAACCTGGGATAGTTGGAGGTGTCCCTGCCCATGGCAGGGATTGGAACTGGATGGACTTTAAAGATCTTTTCCAATCCAAACCATTCTGTGGGTCTATGAATAAAGGATTTAATACCCCTGCTGCTGATGGTAGTAGAACATAATTTCCCTTTTAGACTGAAATCTCCTGATATCAGTGCCCAAAAACAATCACGTAATTGATTGTTTGCCCAAAAATCACATAATTGCTCAAAAATCTAACACGTAATCCCCAGCTTCTGGAAATGAAGAAAGGACAAACACAAACTTTTTTTTTTTTTTTCTTTTGGGGGGGGGTAGGGCAAAGTTTTCTGTTGCTGGTTTTTTTTTTTGTTTTTTTTTTCTTTTATTTGTCAAATTTGAAAATGTTGTCAGCAATTTGCAAATTCCCCACCTGTTCTGTGCATACATGAAAATAGCCTGAGTTCCTGCTCTTTTCTAAGTGACTTTTAATGTATAGCAAGAATGCACAGTGTTGACAGCTCTCCAATTTTAGCACAAGTCTCATTATCCTTTTTTTTTTAAGCTAAGGCCACCTATCCCAAAATAAAAGATGTGCTGCTTTTGGTTGGGATTTTTTTTTTTTTTGTGCAAATATGCATGAAAATGTCTACTTTTTTTTTTTTTTTTCTTTTTGTTTTAGTCAAGAAATTTCAAGTGCATCAAGCAACTTTATTTAAAGATCCACCACCTTTATGGGAATCACAAGATTAGTTGTGATTCTTGTCTTCTGTTTGGAAAATGAGGCAAGAATGTTCCAAGACTTCCTAGAGCAGGGCAAAAAAAGTGCTTGGAATGCCATTTCCAGCCATGCAAAGTATGGAAAGCTTAGTTATTATTTTTTATTATTTAATTTTTTTTTTCGAAGGAGTTTGCCCCATAACTTTTGTATGTGTTGGATTTGGAAATCATGGAATCACAGAATGGTTTGGGTTGGAAAAGACCTTGAAGATCATCCAGTTCTGCCATGGGCAGGGACACCTCCCACTATCCCAGGTTGCTCCAAGCCCTGCCCAGCCTTGCCTGGAGCACTTCCAGGGCTGGGGAATTCAGAACAAGGGTTATAAGAAAGAACCATATTTCTTATGACAGGGTAATGATATGAATGATACCCACTGTGGCAGGAAAAAAAAAGATATGAAGGTTGCAGCAAGGTAGCAATCGCCTCCAGGTGAAGGTAGGAATTTTGTCTGCTTGAAGTTGTGACAATCAGCAATAAGAAAGCAAAAAAATCAAATCAGAACAATGACAAGGCTTTGTATCTAGGTCAGCTGTGGGTGGACATTTCCACAGATCTGTTCCTTGGTAGATCTCCTTTTCTTTCAGTCTGAAAACTGATATGAAAAGTTTTTCAGATACCTAAAAGGGTACAGACTTAAATCTTTAGGGCCTTAAATTCAGCTGGAATTCTGTGCTGAGCATTCCTGTTCTTTAAATGACCGAGACTCAAATCCATGATAAATGTGGAGCTATGATGGAGCCATCCTGACTAAACTAGGAATAATGGAGTTAAACCCACCTTCAGGTAATCTTGATTATCTTAATTACCACATAGCTCCAAATGCAACTCCTCACACTGAGTTCCTGGGTCCTTTGGGTCTTGACTGGTGGGTTTGCTTTGCTGATGTGCATAAATATCCCTAAAAAGGGATGCATGTTTCTGTTCTCTGTTTCCCTCATGGATGTTTCCCCAAGTTTCTGTCCCACCAGAAAAAGTTTCTCCACATTGGTTGCTTTGTTGCCTCTTCTTTCCCTCCAGACCTTGGGTCTCTTTCTCCTCCTGACATACAATCTCCTCTTAAACCATTGCCTGCACTCTTCCACCAATGTTTCCATCCCCTTTCTCTCTTTCTTGGAGTGGGAATCATGCACTCTGCCTACAGACAGCTTAATTCTGTGAGGGAGACTTGACTGCAACCCCAGTGAAAAAAAGAGATCAATATAGAGTTTATTGATGGTATAAAGGCATCAGTTTACAGTGTCTCTATGAGATTGTCTAAAGAGTTTGAGATCCTGAAAGACCCAATATTGCAAGAATTGTGCAGAAAATCTGCATTCTGTTTGGATGGAAGTCTTGGCTTTCAAGTCCATTTTCCCCAGGAGCTCTGGCGAGGTCGGACCCAGCGGTCCTGACCGACCCCGTTCAGTGAGAGGAACTGTGAAATTTAGATCCAAAATCCGAAGCTGGTTTAGTTCAGGTTTTATGATTCCTGTCCTTGCCGTGCTGGTCTTGACAGATTAAGAGAATTACCCATGCTCCTCTTATTTACACGGACGAGTTGGTTTGTGATCCCCTGTGGAGCTCATTTCAAAACCCCCTTGCGCCTGGCGGAGGAAGAAACTTCAGTAACCATCAGCTGTGGCATTGATCCTTCAGAAAAATTAACCAACTGAACTGAGACTTACTGTGAAATCAGTGATGCTCAGCAGCCACTAACTTCATTTGGAACTCACCAGTGTTAATGCATTTAAAGTATTGATCCTTCCTCGTGTGCTTTGCAGCACCGGCTCCCTTTTTGGCATTGCGAGCACAAAGGCAGCTCTCTCCAAAGCCAGGATGAGCAAGCAAAACCCTTCAACCCCGAAAACAAACTCATTATTCAAAATGCTTGTTGGGCTGGCTGCAGCAATTGAATTGACTGGGGGGAAGGAAAAAAAAAAAAAGGAAAGAAACCCACTGTGGCAGAAAAAAAAATCAGATTATTTCAGAGTATGAGAAAGGAACAGGCAGAGGAAACATCCTGATGTCTGAAAGGAGCAAATCTTCCATCAAGTACCCATAATTTTTTGCTTTATTATTGCATTATTGTCATGGTGTTGGGGTTTTTAGTTATGTGTAGCACGTGGGATTGAGAAGGAGCACTCAAAGCTGTGGCTGTGCAGAGAATTGGATATTCAAAACCACAAGGACCAACCATGGGATTTGCCCAACAGCACTTCTAGCACTTTTGCAGGTAGTTTGGGGAGGATATTGCCCCTTTCACATCCTGGGCTCCTAAAGGGGAGGCTTAGCTTCTAACTGATTACTAACCAAACTAGCCTGATTTTTTAGGTTTTCCTTTTTTTTTTTTTTTTTTTTTTGCTTTTGCAGCAATAAATGAGCCCTCAAATGAAAACTGCAGCTGAAAGCAGAGGAGCTGCAGTTTGCAGCCCACTCTCTGTGCTTTCCAGCATTCCCTGGGCTTTGCAGTGAGTTTGCTTACACAGTGCTTTCCCTTGCCCTATTTAAGTGCCTCTGCAGTGTTCTCATGGTGAATTAGGTTACTCTGTAGAAAAGGATACTGCAAATCCCCTTCTCTGCTTCAGCTGCTCCCCTTTCCCTGCATGGCAAGCTGAGCACTCTCTCTCTTTCTCCAGTTTTTGGACAATTTCATCCATGTTGTGGGGGCTTCTACACAGCAGAATCAGCTTCTCTCTTGGATTCGTTTCACTCCAGAAGTTACCGGGTCTCCAGCTTCCCCACAGACTCCAAACCTCCTCCACTTCCAGTTCTTAAACTGTTTTTAATTCTTTTATCCATGTATCCTATGCAATCCCAGGCTCCAGCTCTCAGCAGTGATTGCACTTAGTTTATGATCTTTGTCTTTAAATGTCACATCTGGGCATCTTCAGAGGCACACATCTCACTCCTTAAAATATGCAGGTGTCATCTCCTGACCTTCATTAGTGCTGTGACAGATTCCAGCCATCCTGCTCGTTAGTGCATTATTTAGCTGCCTGTCAGCCACTCTCTGCAGTTCCCTGTTCCTTCTGATGCAGAGATGCAATAATTGGCTGCTTTGTTTTTCAGGCATCTTTAGCATTACTTGAAACTACTAAAGCTCAGCCAGGCTGAAAATCCAGCAGTTTTCCAGGCTTGTTTGTAGAGGCCCCATTATTTTTAGTGACACAGAACAGCTTGGGATGCATGGAGGGGTGAAAGATCTGTGGCCCAGACTCTGCACAAAGGCGACTTCACTTACTTTCAACAATGTCTGCTGATCTCCAGGAAACACACAGCAGCGCTGCAAAACTTCTCTGGCAAGAGCCAGGTAGTTCCTGATCCCTTTTCCAGCATAAACTACAATGAGGCAGCTCTAAATGGTCTCTTAAATAGAGACGCACTCCCCAACCATTGTGGAAATGCTCCAAAAAAGGCCTTTCTTCTAATTCTTCTGACTGTACAAAAAATATCTGACTTTTTTTTCCTATCCTTCAGTAGTTGTGGTGTTTACACAAACTGTTCTCTGGTACAAAAGCTCGTGCTGGTGGCTCCTTTTTTTTCTGATGCCCTTTCACCTGCATGCTCTCCTGCCTGGTTTTGCAGGGAATAAATAGGATTAGGTGTGTGGTAGCATACCTGCAATCTTGCTCCCTTACGGATTTCCCAGCACTGTGATGGAAGGGAGGCTCCAACACCTCCCTTAGGTCTGGACAAATGGGCTGAGCAAACCTGAGGTGCAAAATCTCAGTGGAGAAGGGAGAGGGCAGGATTTTTCCTCCTGCCCCTTCTCCCTGCTCTGTAGTGATGCACCCCACACACCCCCAGCAGGTGTTTCCAAATAGGGAAAGAATTTCACTTTACCTCTAGACATTTTAGGAAGTTTACCTGGATTTTTCCATACCCTGCTGGCAATGATTGGCTCAGGGCCAAGAGATAAGCACCTATTGGACCTTGTCACTGTTCTTCAAGTCCTGTATCTCTCCTTATGGGAGGTTGTCCCTCCTAAAACATTCAGTATTTAGGAAGGAGCACAAAAGGAAGTAAAGGGATTGTTGGAGTGTTTTTTAGCAGGGTGTCAGAGGTTTTCTTGGACACCTGTGCATGGCTTATCTTTTGTTTTCTGTAACATTTGTTATTTTGATATTTTTCCTTATTAAACATTTTGCTTTACAAAACACCTCTGAAGAGCACTTTCCCTAATTAATTTCAGCCACTTCTCTGCAAAGGCTGGACCCTGAGAGGTTGATACATTAGCACATAGTTTGTAAGACTCTGACCACGTGTTAACCTGTATCACTACTCCTTGAAGAAAGATGCTGGTTTTGGTGTGAGAACACCCAAGGCTGTGTCCAGCACTGATAAAGCCCCATTCCTTCAGTGTCTTTTTCCACTTTTTTTGCTGATTTCCTTTTCCCTGCCCACTGACCAAACACAATTCCTGACCTTTAGAGCACAAGGAGGTCACTGTGGTTCAGTCTGCCCCTGAGCATCAGCAAAACAGGACGGGAAGACCTGCTGAAGACTGTGCTGCATGAGGGCTTGTGTGTTTTAGATAGAGAGAGCAAGCCTAATTTATTATGAAACAGAAGTTAGCTTTACATTTTCATAATTAGGGAGGATGCTAATGTTGCATGATTGGAAAATGTCACCCTGCACAACTAATTTGAGGCCTAATTGAAGTTCAGCATCATCTGCAGCTCCTCCAGTGATAACTTTTCCTCAAGGTGCTGCAGAAATGCAGAGAGTGTGGTTAGCAGGGAGTCCTTTATCACCTCTCCCAGCAGACAGAGGGATCTGGGAGGAAATGACCAGAGAGAAGCAATCCTAAAGGCCTGAGCCTCAGGCTGGTGGAACAAAGCACTCCACATAAGCACGAATGACAGGGTTAATTATCCCCGGGCTGCTGCAGAGGACAATGCATTTCTCAGGCATTCTGTCCAGCAGCTGCTGAAGAAATTTGGATTGGGTGTGTCACTATCTCAGCACGGTGTCACCGAGGTATGGATGGGCCTGCCCTTATCTGAAGCACACCGGGGATCGCTTTGTGTTTGGAATACAGAGGAGACAAGGACCACAAAGAAGCCACAAAAAACCCCACTGCAAGAGTCACAGCTTCTCTTTGCCATCCAGGATCTCTGTTACTGTGGGGAAAAGCCAAGCCTTGCTCAGGTTTCAAGTGCTGTCACACCACTCATGCTTAGTCAGGCTTGATCTAACAAAGAAAAACTGTGATTTAAACTCTCCTCAGACATTCAAGGTTTATCTTTTCAGTACTTAAAGGAGGCTTATCAAAAAGAGGGAGGGAGGCTTTTTATATGAGCAGGTAGTGATAGGATAAAGGGGAATGGTTTTTAACTGAAAGAGGAAAGATTTAGATTTGGATATTAGAAAGAAATTCTTCCCTGTGAGGGTGGTGAGGCCCTGGCACAGGGTGCCCAGAGAAGCTGTGGCTGCCCCTCCTGGATCCCTGGAAGTGTCCAAGGCCAGGTTGGATGAAGCTTGGAGCATCCTGGGAATGGTGGAAGGTGTCCCTGCCCATGGCAGAGCAGCTCCACAGGTTGTTCTTCCCAATTGGCTCCCTCCAAAAGTAGCTACAGGCACATGAATAATGCATAAGGACAAGGCAAGGGTTTGTGGAGTTTCCTCCCTGGTACTTTCCCTGCCTCCAGCCATTTGAGACTCAGGGACTTCCATAAGTTCTCCCTGAATTTAATAACCCTGTCTGCATTTTTCTTTGAATTCCTCTGCTCTTCCCTGAACCCTTGTTAACTTTGAGCACCAACTGTATATCCATGGCAAGAAACTCCCCAGCTTGATTGCACTTTCTCTGGGACCCTCAAGCTCCTGCTCTGGAAAAATCCATGACCAACCATTATCCACTCATCCTTTCCCTGACACTCTTGATTTTGTGTATTCCATCTCATGCCTTCCTAGTCATCTCTGCAGCATCCTAGATTGTACTCTTACTCCTCATGGAGAGGTCATTCCAGCTCTTTGAGCACCCCTGCATTTGTCTTTCCCTGAGTCCCGTGACTCTCTCTCCTCTTTTCCTCTTTGATTAAAAGTTTTCCATTCACACCTGATGGTCTGGGAGCACTGAGGAGAGGGATCCTAGCAGGTCTCATGAAGATGAAAGCTTCTACATGTCCGCCTGTAACAAATAGCCACTGGGAGAGCTCAGGTGTTTGCATTGATAATCTCAAATCAAGCTAATCCTGCTTGGGCAGGATTAACAGGCTACAGCCACAAAAAAACAAACGAGAAGATTTGGCAGGAGGGAGAGAGGGAAGGCTGCCTATTGAGCTGGACTTCATCCCACTCTCATCCTGATCTAAGATCCTAGAGAGCTGAAGAAACAGCAACATAAAGGCTGGGCTCTGCTGGCTCTGACACTCATGAATATGGTTGAGAAAAAAAAGAAAGATGGCTCCCATCTAGGCTCCTCTTCCTCAGCCAAATCTCCACAGAGGAGAATGTTGCTGTTAGCTGGATTGCCCAATGGCCCCACAGCACCTCCAACTCTGCTCAGTCCATTGAGGAGCACCAAAAGTGTGAGATCCCACACCCTCCTCCTGGTGTCCAGCTGCCTCCTCCATCCCAGTGCTGGGTCATCTCACCTGCTGGGGATGGGCCAGGAGCTTCTGGACACCTCGGGAGCCCCAGCTGCAGGTGGCTCCCTGTCAGCCCCATCCTGAGGAGACAGCCTGGGATTTTAGGGTGACTCTGGCTCACACTGATTCACAGTGAGATTCAAAGCCAAACCCTCACACAAACAGAAGTATCCATTTCACTGTGTGGCCTCCTCCAAACCCCAAACACCTCTGACATCTCCCTCCCCACAGGAATATCCAGAGCAGGCCTCATGCATGGCTGCCCTCTGGGAGATTTAACACGGCCAAGGTTATAATGAGACACAAACACATCTCAGCTTAATGCCCCAGTGCCACCCAACAGGGGGATCTCACCAACTCTGCAAAGCCCCCTGCACTACATTAGGGGAGAGTTAATTCACTGGAGGGAACTATAATCTGATTTCAGCCTTACAAGCCAACATTATTATTCTTTTCCTTTCTATTCTTTCATGCTTAAACTGATCCGCTGTCATCCTTTGTCTCTCTCCATCTCCAGCCTGTATCACTTTCAGGGCAGCCTGTCTCCATTAGATTTTCCAGCTCCTAATATTCAATTTAATTTTAAAGCTTGTCCACCCTCCCTCCCTTTCCCCCTTCCCCTTCCCCTCCTGACCTGCAAATCCCCCACCCCTCCCTGATGACACAGCTTTCTTCCTGGTTTCCTCCCTGTGATTTCTCCTCCCTTTCCTCATTATCAGCATGTCAGATTAGGATCTGACAAGAAAGTAGAATCGACTGTTCATCCAGGGCTTTACAGCATAAGCAGGATTAGTTACCCTGATCTGAAGGGCATTTTCATTTTTCTGTAGCTGGAATACATCTAAAGATTCCCATCATCCAACCAAGGATGTGGACTCCTGGCCTTTCCCACTGGGAAATGGGCAGTTCAAAAATTGCTCCTTGGTGCTGTAAGGGCTCTCAGGGACATGAAGGGGAGAGGGAACTTGTGTTGGAAAAATCCAGTTTTACAGAGATGGGGTAACTGAGAGGCATTTTTAAAAGATTTTATTCCATTGTCAATCTCGTAGAAGGGTAAGACAAAAGAGATGTAAAACTCAACACTATTTTATCAGAAGCTAACATTTCTTTGTTACAATACAAAGAAACAAATGCTACAAATGTTTTATAACATTTATAAATGTTATATATGTTTTTCAGCCTATTAGCTTTTCCCACACAATGCTGTTACTAATTCTAACACCAATCACCTATTATTTTACTTCATGTGGTCTTGCTACAAGGGATCTTTCACAGTTCTAATTTTCCAAAATATCTGGTCTGTTTGCAAGGCCATTATTTGAAACTTGTTTCCAGTTGAATCTCTCCCTCAACAATGTCTTTCCTATCCCATGACCTTTCTAAGTCAGCATACTTCATTTCAGAGTTTGCATACAGATGTAAGACTATGGGAGCCTTCTGTCAGGCTTTGAGAATCCTCTGAAAATCCATTTCTCACAAGCTTGGACAGAGGAAATGTGGGAGATGAAATCCCAAGGCTTGATGGATGCAGATACCTGGAATGGGAGATGTTTGGACCTACAGCAGCCTCACCACGGATCTCTCTCATTCCAGGGGATATTTTGCTGCTCAAAATCACCTGAGGAACAGCAGCGAACCCCAGCCCATGAACATTCCTGCTCCCTCCTGCTAAGGAAGGGATGCCACAGACCAGCCCACCTCAATCACAGGGTAAAATACCTGCTCCAGGTTGGAAGGAGTGAACTGATTAACACTTTGTAATGATGAGGCTGATTTCCACACCACAGCACAGATTTTCATGATGAGACCAAATTCTCATTTGTCCTGTAAAATCCCTGTGTTTAGTGCAAACTCTCTGGCTGATTTATCCACAGAGTTCACACCAGTAATGCTCCATCTCCGACCATAAACCTCTAAAACTGGAAAGGGAGCACAGGGGATGGTGATGCAGAAGCAGAATAAAGGCAAAGAGAGTTGGTGTTTCCTCGTGGCCTGAGGGAGTGAGGGCTCCTGGATGTCCAGAGTGGGGGATACAACAGGATAACCAAGGTGAAGTGATGTGTTCCTCGTGGGCTGAGGGCACAGACACATCCCTGCTGTTCTGGCCCTCACAGAGAATTCAGGGTGAAGAACCCCAGGGTACAAAAAACCTGAGTTGGGACCAGCAAGGTTTTGCCTTCCTGTGCAGAGTTTGCCTTCTGCTCTCACTTTGGCATCTAAGCTAGATCACCAAATGTACATAATTAAGGGATGTCTTCTGCCCTGTCACACAGGGGTTCTCCCAGCACATAGCAATCTGGGCTGTCAAAGCAGGACACTGCTCCTGGCTCAGCTCATTGGGAGAGGGTTCAAAGAAAAGTGTTGGTACACTCCAGGACAGAGGGAAAATAATTTGTTCCCCCAGAACAAGGTATCCTCCTAATAACTAAGAGATTAATTTAAAGTCTGAAGCATAGGATGTTAGATCCCTCCTGAGAGTTTTTTTATTTTACATCGGCTGTTACAACTTCAGATGTTGGGGTTATCCTCATAAATGTCTGAGCCGTCCTCGTGTCTGGCTGAGTTCCTGGCCTCATTGACATCTGATGGAAATGAGTCCCTCAGCCTAATTACACTTTGGAAGACAAGAGATTTCCTTTGCATTGAATATCTGTCTCATTCCTGTCGTCTGAGACAGAGAGAGCCATTCTCAGCCTACCTCCCTCATTTTACGTGCATCCTCCTGTCTCTGCCCTTTCCCCCCACTTTCCAATATACCAAAATGTAATTTCATTGGCTTTATTTGCAGAAGACATTTCTCAGGAAGTTAATCCTTCTTATTTTTCCCCCAAAACCTCCCCTGTGTCCTTCTACAGATGTGGTGACCTTCCAGGTAAGTCATGGCTGCAGTGATTTATATGATTGCAATGCCAGATGTTCTGTAATGTCCACCAAATTCTTTCCATGTGCCATAAGGAAATGCCATAAGGATATGGTATAAGGAAGGACTTGGTCAGTAAAAATATGGCATAAAATACCCAATGCAATATCTGGGTAATTTTTGGAATACAGCTGTTCATAGATCTGGGGCTTCTGCTGGGCTAACTGGGTCCCTTCTTGGTGTAATATAGTCAAATGAGAGCTCAAAAAAAACCAGTGAAAAGCCTATTTTTTTTTTTCCATGATGTTTTATTCTGGGAGAGTAGATTCTCCAGCTGCCTGAAGCAGGCCCTGGTGTTGCCAGAGTTACTGGGAGAATCTGATGGGTGAGGAACTCTGTAGAAGATGCTCTGAACTCCTTAGGGTAAGGATAGGTGAATATGGGACGTGAAGGGGTGTTAAATATACAGAAAAGGGATGACTCCTTGACCCACAAAAATTTAGGGACAGGCTGTGACACTGACACTCCCATGTGCTCTGTATTCCTTTCCTTTAACCAAGATTTCTTTTAATGGAGCTGATTTGGCTTAAGCTGAGGACTGAGTCTAAACAGGCTACGAGACACTGCAGAGAGACCAAAGGGAGTTAAAAGTGAGTGAGAGAAGGGAAATGCATGAGCAGGAGAGGGGAGCAGCATGAAAGGGGGGCTCAGGTGAGAGTCTAAACCACATTGTTCACACAGAAGGGAAGTCTGCAGAAACTCGTTATTGTCCATTTGATTTTCTCCCAATCAGAGTGCAGAAGCAAGAAGAGAAGAATGTCCTCCCCATGTTACATTAAAATGCCTCTCATTTTCTGTCTGCAGCTGCTAATTTCAGGGTCGTTAGGGGAGCATTTGCCAAGACACCTTTGTCTGAAGTGCTTTTGTGAGACCAAATCTCCAAACCTGCAGGGTGAGGACGGCTCTGCCCACCCTCTCTGGTGGCCCTGGGACACTGAGTGTCTGCCCTGAGCCAGCAGATCTCACTGTGGAGGCCAACAACAGACACCAGGTTTTAGTCCACAGCAGTTTGGAGCAACCAAACAGAGGCAATGTCATGACTCCCAGCTGTGGCTGTTCCAGCCCTGGAAGTGTTCAAGGACAAGCTGGATGGGGCTTGGAGCAATCTGGGATAGTGGAAGCTTACCCATGCCAGGGGGTTGGAATTAGATGACCTTTGGGATCCCTCATCATGAAAAAAAATCCTTCCTTATTCTGATACAACCCAGTCTAGAATCCTATAATTTACCTTAAAACCCCTAAGCAAACCCATCTACCACTTAGAAACAAACAAACAAACAAATAAACAACAAATAAACCCAACTCAACCCACAGGGGTGAGATCTATAAGTTTTATCTCTCCATTTCCTTGCAAATCACTGACTTGGGCAGACCTGAAGAGCTGGGTGAATTTTGATTGACCTAACACCTGCACTTATGGATAAGAAGCTCCCAGAGCAGCTCAAAAAGAGATGAAACAGTGCCAGGCCTATTTAAAGCAGTGGTTTTAAATTTAATTTCCTAGCTGGGGGAGGGATAGAAGGCAACAGCTGTCTCATTATACCACAGAGGGTTCCTTAAGTGAAAACTGAATAGATTAGTCATGGAGAAAATTAAGACAAGGTCTTTAAGCCATCAATATCTCCCAATTTGAGTGCAGGAGGGAAGGGAGTTGGTATTTTACTTCAATCTCCATGTCTGGGGCTTCAAAGTTTATTTTTAAATGTGTCTCAAAGCCAGATGTGAAATATTTTCTTTGCCCCACTTTTGTTTAAAATTTTCCAATCCAGCAGTGATGTTTTTCCATCAGTCCCAGGACCAGTGTGTGGAATTGGAGAAGCTTGCAGAAGTCTGCATTGCATTTTTAGTCAATTATTTGAGTTTTCCTTCCAAGTAGAAAGTCAGGATGAGTTCTGCCTCTCACCAAGGGATTATATCATGGCCAATGCCTGTAGATCCATCCCATCACTTCAACAGAAAGACCTGCAGGTGTCAGGAGAGACATGAGCATGGTTTTGGGAGTGTTTTTGATGTTTTGAAGAACCCCCCTGAGCACTTACATCTCATCACCAGCACTCTGGGGAAATGACCATTGAATGGTCAGTGCTTCTGACCACTGGTTTGAGTCTGTCTTGGTTTGGAAAGAAAGGTGTCCACCAGAGAAAGCTGGAGCTTCCCTTGAAATGGAGAATATAAACCCCCTTCCTCCAAATTATTATAATTTTGCAATTAATGGGGCTTTCAGGCAAAGATATGAGACTGGAAATAACAGTTTCTTCACTAGGAATATTAAAAATACAAATGTAGTAGTACAAAAAACCAAGCAAATAAACAAACAAACAAAAATCCTAGAAGCCCTGACAGAGTCAGAACACAACCTGACACCCTGTTGGTCAGGGTGTTGGGAGCAGTCCAAATAAATCCTCCTGCAGTGACAGATGTGGTTCTGTTGGAGCAGAGATGATCCTGTAGAAGGGTCCAGTGGTGGTGAGATGGGTCTGGTCTTCCTCTGGGAATCCAGTGCACACAGGCTGTGCTGGTGTTCCAAATGCCAGCTTTGATCCAGGTGGGAATGCTGGGCTCCTCCCCCTGGGATGATGGAATTGTATCAGCCCTGCAGTGAGCCTGGATGGCCCAGGGACAGAAGATTCCCCTGGAGGGAGGATGGGTGGTGGAAGAGATAAGAACACTGCCCCACTTGGTTTTAACAGCTGCCCATTAACAGAAGGCACCCACCCCCTCCCCACCAGAATTGTGAGGAATGGGTTATACAAGAGATAAAGAAAACACCTCCCCAACAGGTTTCAACAGATGGCAAATAGAATACAACTTTTGGCTACATATTGAAACCCAAGACAGAGGTGGTGGCTCTCATGTCCTCCAGGGAACCACAGGATGGTTAAGATTGGAAACGAGCAGTGGGGTCATCAGCTCCAACCTCCTTTCCTCATGCTGGCTTTACTCCAGACTCCAGCCAGGTCTCCAACTCTTTCTCTCTTTCTTGTCCTCTTCCTGCTCCTCTTGGCAGCTCCCCAAAGGATTTGACACAGCAAGATGAAATGTGGTAGAGAGGGAGGCCCAAACGGACCTTTGCCAACCGTCCCAAATAATTTGGCTGATTTTTGATGACACCAATTGCCACTTTGGGGTGATCAAGTAGCCAAGGCATTTATTGATGGACAGGAGGTTGCGTGAGCATGTCAAGAGCTTTGCTGAGGTTAAGCTGTCTCACATCTGCTGCTGCTCCCCTGACCCACGAGGGTCATTATACTGTCATAGGAGGAAATTAGGTTGGTTGGATGTGATTTTTTCCTTGGAAATTGAGGCCGGATGCTACTTATCCCCTTGCCATTTTCTAGGTGCTAAGAGACAGATTGCTTGACTCTTTACTCCCAAGATTTTTTTCTGAGCACTGAAGCCAGGCTGATTTTTCCCTAATTCCCCAGACTCTCCTTTCCTTTTACTCTCTTTCAGGAGGATGATGTATTTGCTAGGTGATAATAGCTTTACATTTCTACCAGACCTTTAGGTTCAAATTGACAGAGGGTTGTTCTGCAGCGGTGAAGGTCCTTCCCGTGGGATGTGGGTAGATCATCATATGAAGATTCAGTGATTTTACTTGTCCCATCCTGGAGCCAAGTGGGACAGCTCTGCCCCAAGATGAGGGGCTCTGCCTGGTGCAGTTTCTCAGGAGAACCTCTGGGAAAACTCACTCCTTGTTTGCTTGAATTTAAATCAAAGCAACCTGTTATTAGGTAAAGCTGTTACAAAAGACAGGCAGGGAAATAAAAATGTCCTCAAACGCCTTTTTTTTGTTTGTTTGGGTTTTTTGTTTGGTTGGTTTGGTTGTTTGTTTGTTTGTTTTTTGTTTTGGTTTTTTTGTGGGATTTTTGTGGGATTTTTTGTTGTTGTTGTTGTTTTTTTGTTTGTTTGTTTGGTTTGGTTTGGGGTTTTTTTTTGTTTTTTGGTTGTCCAAGCCAAGTATCATCTCTGTTGAGATTTTAATTATTTTTTTCCCTTTAATAACGAGCCGCTGCATTGTTCTCTCCCTGCGCCCGCATTGCTGTGCCCCTGAAAACACAATTAGAGTATATGGAGTATTGCTAATTTAGTTTTGAAGGCTGTATTGTGGGGAATTAAAAAAAATAAAGGCGAGGAGGGGGGACCTTGTGTTCACCGCTGCTGCTGGGAACAAAAGCAAGCGGAGTTCAGACAATTGGCTGCCTGGGATGGGCTCTTGTTTCCTGCCTGAAGAGAATGAGCAGGACAGAGAACAAAGCCCGGGCTCAACCTCTCCTGGAGTACGCTCCGATGGCCAAAATGTGAGGGTTGCTGCGTGTGAATAGCACGAAACAAAGGAGGTTTTAATTGCAAACATTGATCATCCCCTTCGGTCTCTGGCACGGGTTGCTATGGCTTCATCACTCGCAAGCTTTGCTCGCTGCAACTTTGCAAATGTTTTTTAGGGGGCCTCCGTCATGTGACCTTGTCAAAATGACAGAAAGTTGCTTTCTTTTTTTTTTTCTCCCCCCAAACAAAAGCGATCCAGCTTTTCTTTTCCTCCTTCCTTTTCTATTTTAAGGTTGTGGCAAAACCCTGTGCGGCTGCCACATTTTCACTCTCATCTGACCAAGCTGCAAGAAACCAGGACTCCTGTGACCTCGGGCTAAAGAATAAGGTGGTCTCTGACTTTTTTCCCTGCTCATAAATTCTGTTTGGGTAGATAAAGGTAGCAAAAGGTCTGTGTTGTGGCCTCGCCAGAGATCTGCTAGCTGGGAGCTCTCCTGGGAGGCCAGGAGAGAGATTGCATCGGTCTCCTGGAAAACTTCTGCAAATACCAGGCTGCAGAGCAAACTGAGCAGGCACATTCCCCTGTGAGCACTTGGCCAAGGAAAGGGGATGTGGTGCAGGGAGTGGAGGTGGGTAATGAGTAGCTCTGGGTCTGCCAAGCACACAGAGGCAGGAACCAAACAATCCAGGGGCAGTCCTCTGATGCTTCATGCCTTGCATCCACTCTGCTGAGCTCCCCTTGTCCCCACATCAGGGTGTTTTTCTGTTGGGAACAGCCCTGGAGTGGGATAACCTCTGAGCTGGGCTGGAGTGGGGTTCAGGGAAGTCCTGTCTGGCCACAGAACCACTGCCCAGCACAGGAGTGATAGAGGGTCAAAGCTTGGTTAGGTATAGCCACAGCTTCGTTAGGCCAGTGATAGCTTAATTGTGATGTTTGTCTCAGATATGAAACTTTTCCTGGCTACTTTTACAGCAAGGACAGCAGGGAGGATGTTAAAGAGGAGCAGCATCATGTCTTAGTTACAGTATTTACACACTCAGAGGCACCTGAGGGCTGCAGGACAAAGCTGAAGGGAAATAATGGATAGAGAATGTCAGGAGTTGCTGTTCAGGAGCTCTGGAGTGCTCCAGCACCTCCGTCCACCCTGGCTCAAGGTTTCCTGACAGCAGCAGAGCTAAGCTTAAACCTCTCCTCCTTTGATGCTTTTTCTCTGCAGTTTCATTCTGACTCTGCCTTTCTTCTACCATAATAAAATGTGCCCTCTCACTTCTCCTTCCTAAACCTTTCCTGTCCCTCTCTGTGCTCTGTCCTTTTTTGTTTGCTTGTTTTTCTAGACAACCCAAGGGTATTTTTCTGAAGATTCATCTGGCTTGAAGGGACACTTACCTGTGTCCAACGAAGCCTTGACCATCACGGTAGGGAAGGAGGCACATTCGTGGAATGATTAATTCAAGGTCCTATCTAAAGCAGATCAAGGAAACTGTGTTGGGTGGCATGAAATCCAGCCTGGCAGGGCACCTGTGACCTCCTCAAAAGACAGATTTTGGGAGAGACAGCACTGTCAGAGCATCCTGAGCTATCTCCTCCTCTGCATGTTTAGTCTGTTTCCCCTGGAAATTTTAGCTGGAGGGTCAGGTGTGAGTGAGCTGGAAAAAGGCAGCTTGGCAAGTTCAGCTGTGGCTTATTTGTTAAAGTTTGTACCTTTCTTTAATTTTAAAACATTTTTATGATGCTTTCCCTTTGCGGATAACTCTCCCTCACATGGCTCCCACTCCCTGGGCCCAAAGCATCTCTGAAATGAGGAATATTAGTCTGGAACTACACTGCAGGCTTTGCTAATGTCAAAGTACATCTGGGCTCAGCCACAAATGTAGCTCTGGTTGCTGTCAAAACTCCTGTGTGCCCCATCTTCCCACCCAGCAAGAGCTTTCCATCAGCTTCTTCCAGAGCCACAGGGGAGCCTCTGCCAGGGCCATTGGTGCTGGAGGCTGAGGACATGCTGTGTGCAGTGGTATAGAGGAGGAAAGCAGCGTTAGGAATTACACATTTAGTGTTGTGGCACTGGGGGAAGGAGGAAACCAAACCCTCAGTCTCACACAGTGCTTGATGTTGTCTGAGGTGAAAACACAGGGTGAATAATTCCAGGCCAGAGTTTGTTGTGTAAACCCAACCAGAACCCTGGTTCTATTTAGGAACCTTTTGTAGGGTAAAAAAAGCAGCAAAAGTCTGACTGTTGATGCTCCAAGGGCTGGAGCAGCTCTGCTCTGGAGCCAGGCTGGGAGAGCTGGGAATGTCCAGCTGGAGAAAACTCCAGGGAGAGCTCAGAGCCCCTGCCAAGGCCTAAAAGGGCTCCAGGAGAGCTGGAGAGGGACTGGAGACAAGGGATGGAGGGACAGGACACAGGGAATGGCTTCACACTGATGGAAGGCAGGTTAGTTTAGATATTAGGAACAAATTCTTTACCATGAGGGTGGTGAGGCCCTGGCACAGGGTACCCAGAGAAGCTGTGGCTGCCCCTGGATCCCTGGAAGTGTCCAAGACTGGGTTGGAAGGGGCTTGGAGCACATTGGGACAGTGGAAGGTGTCCCTACCCATGGCAGAGGGTGGCATTGGAGGATCTTTAAGGTCCCTTCCAACCCAATTCCCTGTGATCCTTTGATTCTGTTTGACCATGAAGAGCTGTTAGACTGGGACATGGACACTCCCAGTACTCCCCCTCCTTCACCAAGTCTCTCCATGCACCAGGTCATGGGGACATCAACACCGATAAAGATCCAGGCTCTGACAAAGCAAAGTCCTCTTTGCTGACATGCAGCAGACACAGGGCAGAGTGCCTGGCTCCTGTTAACCCCTGACACCTGCTTTTTGAGTGGCCCTGGTGGTTTGTGTATGGAAAACAGACCTGATGTGTCCTGGGAATCTCAGCAGCTCCCCGGGGTCTTCAGTGCAGTGCTGGGGCTGTGTGTGGGCCTGGCTGTAATGCAGCATGGGAAAGTACAAATGCTACTGCAGGGAGATCATTTGTAATAAAATTTAGAATGTTTTACAGTCATTTACATGGAGATCTGCCAAATATCTGGAGTTTGTCTCTAATTTTATTTGGAATTTCTCTGTGTGTGTGCAGGCACAAGTTCTGGCTGGGAGATGCTGTTGCTTTAAATTCCTACCAGCATTTGCAAGTTTCCAGCCCTTCAGGGACAGTTTCACAGAATAACTCCAATTCCCTGTAAACATTTGAAGTTTTATTCAGCCCAACTCAATTCCCAACAAGTCCTTTTGTCCCATATTCCTTATGGACTGGCTCTCCATAGTTCCCTCTGTAGCACTTTCCTTAAGCTGAGTGGCTGAGTCTCAAACAAACAGGGAATTTAGGAAGGAAGTTTAATCTTCCTGCATCTGGACTTTCTTTCCCAAAGAGCCACAAGCACAGCAAAATGCTCATCACTTTTCCCAGTCATTCCCAGCTTTGTGAAGGGGATTTGAATTCCTTGGATGCTTGAAGACATCACCTCCCTCAACCATCCCTATCCCTATAGAACACTAAATGGATTTACTTCCCTGAAAAAAAAAAAAAAAAAAAAACCACCAAAAAAACCCCAAACAAAACCACAACCAACTCTGCAAATGGCTTTTTATTATGTTTGACTTAATGCTGGCATAAATTCTCCCAAATTTATTTCAAGTTTGCTTGAAAACCTCATTTGCCTAATTGTAATAATAAAACAACATCATATGCAGATGTCTCCTGTCTTTTTAAAACTCAATTTATTTTCAATTAGCAGTGATTCAGTGCTTGGTTTTTTGGGGGGAGGCACGTGGATGGCTCTTGGGGGAAAGGTGTGTACATCAGGTGGCATCTCAGAGTTGTTAGAAAAAGAGCAAATTTGATCACAAGGAATATACAGAACCCATTGCCCTGGTCTGGCCACGTAAATCTGCAAGAGATCAAATCCAAAGCATGAAAAAATATGATCTGGGAGGCTGGGAAGTGCCAGGAGAGGAATAGACAGACCTAAGGGCTGTGCCATGGGCAAGTGCTGCCTTACCAGCCTTGGGGAGGTCTGGACCACATTGTGAGTCATTTGGGAGATGCAGCCATGCAAATTAGGGAAAATCTGGATAATATGATGAGATTATGAGAGGAAATGACTCCACTTTGCCCTGCTTCAGACAACACTGAGAGTCCTGCTCTGCTCTTTACTCCACAGCTGACAGAGGGCTGAGCACCTCAGTTAAACCCTGCAGGCACTGCTTTGGGGAAAATAAATGGCATCAGCTTCATTGAAGAGAAACTGAGACAGAGCAACTCTGCCCATGGCAGGGGCCAGGAGAGGTTGGAACTGGATGATCTCTAAGGTCTCTTTCAACTCAAACCATCCTGTGACTCTGTGGTTGTGTGAACTCACTGACTCTGCTGTGGCCACTCAGAGTAATGGGATTATATAGAGTTATGAAATAAACCCTTTCTCTCCATGTTGTGGTTAACAGGCTCCAAATAAGGATCAGAACTGAGCTGATGGGAAGCTGAGCTGCCTTCACCTGCTGCAGGATTCAAAGTCACTTGAACCAGGCTAAAATCCATGTAGCTGCAGCAGATCTGGAATAAAATCATCCACCTCCCTGACACGATGCCTTGGGAAGGCTGACCTGGGACAGAGACTGGACAGTGCTAGAGAATAAAGTAGATATTTATTACAAGGCCTCTAGGATACACCTTGGGCAGGACAAGAGCCTGGCCAGGGCTACACCCAAGATGGACTAAAAATGGTCACAAAATGGATGACTGGTCATGAGCTCTCACACTTTTATGAGTTTTGGTCCATTTGCATACTGGGGTTTAATTGCCCAATTACAGCTTCAGGTTATGAAGTTCCATCCTCCTTGTTCTCTCCCCTCAGCCCTCCATTGTTTGTGCTTTTGGGACTGAACACTTGTAACTGTTGTCCTTGGTCTCTAGCAGGAAAAGGATTTGTTTTGTCTACCTGCTCTGTGAAGAGAGTTTACTAACTCATAATATGAGGCTCAGAGCTACACCCCTGGGCAGCACAGAATCTGAAAAACATGAAAGCTCAAACTTAAGGCATCAGACAGACACCTCTGAAAGTCTTTGATTCAGCATCTGGAAGCAGCAGAGAAGCTGCAGCATGGCTGAAGTGCTGTGGCTTGGCTTCTTCTCTTCTCCATGCTGGGATAAACGAGGCGGAGATCTTCCAGAGAAATCAGCATTTTCCTGGCGTGTGTTTGAACAGGAGAGGTCAGACAGGGCTTGCAAGAAGTGCAGGAACATGCTGGGAGAGCAAACCATCACTGACCTTTGCAGGTGTTTGCAGAGTCACGTTGGCCATGATGCCCTGGCATATGGTTGGAATTCGAGCCCTTGTTCAGCCTTTGGCTATCCTGAGTTGTGCTGAATGAGATGCAAATGAATTGTGATGAGCATGTGGAATTCAAGGAAATTGCTATAAATAATGCATATGACTTGCTCAGGTTTGTAGGTTTCCCAGGCAGAACTGTTGTGTAAATCATTTAGGGGCCAGTGAAAGGTGCCAGCTCAGTGTTTGTACAGAAAGAGACTCGGGTTTTTGCCCCACAGCCAGCAGTGCCCTGACCAGGCTGCCCAGAACTGCCACCTTCTCTCTCCAGTTTATCATCCAAAGACTTTTCAGCCCTTGAACTTTCCCAGGACACTCTGGAAGAGTGTCCATCAGTGCCAGCTGCCACTGTGGTGTTCTAAGATGGCCAGCAGAGTGGTGGGAACCGGTTGGAGAAAAAATAATAATTTAATAGGTTCTTAAAATTGTAGTATCACTGACTGGTTTGGGTTGGAAGTGACCTTAATGATCATCCCAGCACCTGCCATGGGCAGGGACATTTTCCACTATCCCAGGGTGCTCCAAGCCCTGTTCAACCTGGCCTTGGACACTTCCAGGGATCCAGGGGCAGCCACAGCTTCTCTGGGCACCCTGTGCCAGGGCCTCATCACATCACAGGATGCTCAGCAGCCATCAGCTGTCAACCACCAGCCCTACCATCCCTCCTGCCCCTGAGGACATGTTGGTATCCAAGACAAGAGAGTTCCTCTTTCCCATGCCTGGTCTTTCATTTCCTCAGCCTCACTCAGCTGGTAAAGAGGGATGGAGGACTCTCCCAGCCATGTTCTCTCCACAGGAGTTCTGCTCCCTGTCTGGTGGTTTTAATTGCTTGGAAGAAATCTGATGGAGGCTTTGTGGACCCTGAAGCTCGTCCATTCCTTCCAGGTGCATGAGCTGATGTAGCAGATGATTCCTCCCTCCCTTTGTGCTGCAGATGAGCTGGGAGAGTTCATCCTCCCAGCCCCTGCATGGGGCTGTAAAGCACCTTGTAACTGGGTCACTTGAAGGTTTCCAACTCCGAGTGTCTGGGTAAAGTCCACCCCTGTGCCGACGTGTGAGGGAGCAGATTAAAACTGGGAATTAATTTCCTTTGGTTTCAGCACTGTGAAATTTGTGAAAGCAGAGAAGTCTGGTCCTGCAGTCCCGAAGGAAAGACCTGCTGTTGACTCCAACATCCTGGCTCCTGCCATGGGACTGGGAGGTTTCAGAGCCATCTGCCAAAGGGCAGGGGGATCCACGCCTGCTGGCTGGGGCACCAACGTGAGGCTGAACACTCACAAAACTCACACAGAGTCTGGGAGAGCCCTTGCATGCAAATTACTACAGGATTAGTGCTTTTAGCACCAGGGTGAGGCTTTTCCTGAGTTTGGCAGATGAAAATTCAGGCACATTTTCACATGCCTCCTACCGTGGGTTGTGTTTTGGTTAGAAGCATTGAGGAGAAAACTTAAAATCAGCTCCGTGCCATCTCTTTTAGCCTCTCCCTTTAAAAGGTAATTTATGGAATAGACTTAAATGAAATATTTAAGGCAGGATAGCTGCAGCTGAAGCAGTAGTGTCTTGTGAAATGCTTAGAGCAATCAGAAATCTCCATGTCCTATCAGCCAGTTTATTTTACAATGTCCCTGGAAAAAACAAAGAGAAATAAAAAGTTGACTTTTGCAGTTATGTAGGCAGGAGAGAAAAGTCTCATGTGGGAAAGGGACTTGTAATTTTTGCTTGTTCTTGGGTTGCAGATCTGGTCCTCCTGAGCTGAAATAAGACATTTCTGCAGCTCAGCCTGAGATGTTTTACAGGCTCTTTTCTCTGAGGGTTTCACAACAAGGATTTCGGGGAGTGGTTGAGCTCCCATGAGACATAGGAAATTCTGTTTAAACATAAAAAGAAAGCAAATTATTTTTACTGAGAAGGGGCTCCAACACTGCTGTGGGTTGCCTGGAGAGGTTGTGGGCTCTCCGTCCATGGAAGTATTGAAAACCCAATTGGACACAGCCCTGACCTTGGCTGAACTGTTCCTACTTGAACAGTGGGATTTGGACAAATGATTTTTAGAGGTCCCTCCATCCTCCAGCAGTTTGCAAATGGCAGATTTTAACTATTTAGATCAAACTTTCTTCCACAGGTCCTTAAGAAGAGAAGAATTCAACCTCACCCTGTTCTCAAGACTGCTCTGTGGCACAGAAAATGGAAAGACTTTTCTAGGACACAGGACTTTTCAGTTTTCACAGACATAGGAAATGGTGAAAGCTCCAGTGCAGGGAGGTGATGGAGCTGAGGAGATGAAGATGTGTTTTTCTGTCTGTCAAACTGACTGCTGAGCAGGAAGGACAGGGCTGGTGCAAACCACCTCATCAACCAGACACAAAAATGGGAAATCTGGCATGTTCCAGCTGTTTTACCAGCGCTTCCTGTGGCTTTGCACAGCGTCTTCCAGTGGCTGCAGCTGCTCACTAGCACTTCTCCCTCTGCATTTGGAGTGGTTTAACAAGCCAGCTGCCAAAATCCAGCTGCTACAGACACACCCAGCCTGCCAGCCTGTTCATGTTACCTTTAACACCAATTTGTGCTTCCTCATCAGGGGGCTGAGGCTGGTTAACCAGCCAGGGCATCTACCTCAGACTGACTCGTCTGCTGAGTTACTGACAGATCAGAAGAGAAGGCAAATGTCCATTTAGTTTAGATGATCCCAGCCCAGCTCTAAAAAAAAAACCCTAATCCAGAAATAAAGAGGAAAAAATCCAACAAAATCTAGGCTGCTTTTCTATAAGACCATTTCCTTTCACTGGTACCCTGTGCTTGGTCCTATTTTCTTTTTCAGTCCCTGGGCTGCTCTGGTCTCCAGATTAAAGGTGATAGGAATAAAAGCCTTGTCCCTTAGTTTTATGGGGAAAATTATGTACCTAAATCCTGTAATCTTTTGTTTGACCTTTCTTTTTATTTTTAAAATTTTTTTAAACCAACTTTTTAAACACCCACTCAGTTTTCACAGTCAGACAAGAGTAGTCCAGACTAAATTTGACCTTAGTATTAAATGACCAATGCATGGTATCTCTGTTTCTGTGCTGACCTCCTCTTTTTCCCTCATGTTCTCATTCCAAGCCTCTTTTGTTCCACCTGATTTCTAATCTGATTCCTTTCCTCCTCTTCCCATGAATGTTGACTGCCGCCTACCCTGCTAAACAATTGAATTTGTAAACCAATATATATTGTAATTACAACCTGAAGCTGATTTCCGGGATGTTATCTTTGCTCTGAGACTGTGAGGCTGGAAAATAATGAGCAGAGAAGGTGAGTTAGGATGGCTTCCAGGAGAAACTGGGAGAATTATCACAGGGTGACAACATTTGGATACAGGCAAGAATCATCCTAAAGTATAGATTTGATTTCCCTCCCATGGGTTGAGCAGGGACTCTGGGTAAGGCTGTTGCTGGTCTGATGAAAAGTCTTGCAAAATTTTCAGGAAGAGACAGGAGCTTTACACATCTACTACTTGGATTTTAGTGCTCCATCAGTTCAATGGCCCCAACCTTTTGGACTCTTGGACTCCTGAAATCTTTGTGCTTGTTCACTGGTGACTCCCTCAAGCTGATCTGGAAACCCATGTCATCTGATGTGGGTTATGGGCCAGTAGAAGCCTGAAGACAACCAAAAAAACCCAGAGTTTTTTTCATTTTGTCTATTCCTCTGTCCCAGCACAGAGCCCACCCTCTCCTGGTTTCTGCACCTGCTTTCATTAACCTTCAATGAGGAGATCTCTACATCTGTCAAAGGCATTTTCTTGAGCATTAAATGTTCGCCCAATTTCTGCCCTGCATGCCTCTCTTTGCCATTTAAGATCATTATTGTGTATATAAGCAGGCACAGGGAGCAGTGTTGCTTTGATAATGAAGGATTTTTTGCCTGTTGAAGGGCATTCTCAAACCACCTCTCAGTCTTGTCTCCTTTCTGCTGTGCAGCCCTGACTTTCCCAGCAGGATTTATTTTCTGGGCCCTTTTGTGACCTTTCCAGACTCTCCAATCACCCCATTTTTTTTTTTTTTTTTTTTTTTTTGGGAGGATCACAGCTTTTGCTGAAAGCCGTCATGTGCTGTCTCAAGAGTAACAACTTTATCCCAATGACTTCATCCCATATCTTCCAGAAATTTATCCTGTTTTCTGTGACAGCTTTCAAGCATCATTCTGGAGCTCTTCTGCCCTGCCCTACACACAACACTCTTCCCCAACAGATGTTCTGTCCCTGTTCAAATTGCTTGTATTTCCTTTTTCAGCCCATTTTTTCTGCTCCCTGATCTTTCTCTTCCCTACCAGGTTTAGCACCAGGAAAGAGGGATGTTGACTTTTAAAGCTGGTAGGGGCTGTAACAGAAACCAGGTGGATAATTGTGACACGGAATAATAATTTGCCCATCAGTTGATTGCAGCTACTTTGAATTTGAAGCAATCCCTGCTGGCGTTTCACTCAGTGGATTGTTCAGAAGTGGTTTCCTGGAATACCTCTCACATCTGACAGCTGAGCTGTGCAGCCCAGCTATTTTAAAGAAAGAAATTCCCAGAGTCCTGCTCCCAGAATGTCCCTGGATTCAGGTGTTTTCCCAGCATCAGTCTCTGCTGGAATGAATTTTAAGCAAGGATTTTGTGGGTAGCCCTGGTATGTGTTTCCACCACCGTGGGTGTGAGGAGGAACTGCTGCTCAGCTCCTCTGAGTTGTTCCCTTTGTAATGGTCTTGCAGCAGAGGATTTTTGGCTCTTTTTTTTTTGCTGGAACGCTCATGGACCATCTCCATGGCTCTTCTGTAGTGGGACTGGGACACTTTCTTTGCTCACAGCAGGATTTGCTCCTGTGTTTCCAACACTTGATCCAAATTTCCTCCAAGCAGACACAACTCTGAGCGTTGGTTTGGCTGTCAGGCAACCTCTCCTGGAAGGATTGATGCTCACAGAACCTTGTATCACCCAGCATCCACAGGAAGCCCATTTTGTCCTCACAGGAACGTATTTTGCACTCAAAAGACCCAGATTTTCCCCAGATTGCTTCCCACTGGAATCAGCAGCTGCTTGAAAATCCTGACCAAGGCTTCTAACTGCAGGAGTGTGGTTTGGAGGACTCAGGGGATGTCACCAAGCTGCAGTCAGGGTCAGGGATGCAGCTGAGGACATCAAGGTGGCACGGGGAGATGTGAGGGATGGACTGAGAACAAATCCCAAGGGATGATTTTTAAAATGGTGCAATCCCACACAAATTCAAATTCAAAACAGGTTTAAATCACAGTCAGAATGAAACCTGGATAATGGTGAAACTTGGAAAAAGCTGGTAAAAATAAGCAAACAAATCCACTCAAACAAACTCATGGAGTTCCCCACCCCCAAATTCATGAACTTTTCTTTAGCAGAAAAGTGGTAGGAAATAGCCAAATAAATAGGATCACAATCTTAAACTCATCTTGGGGAAAAAAAAAAAAAAAAGAACCTGTAGATGCAGAAAGAGGGAAATTAATTGTGTTTTCTGATTAACAAACACAATTAAGGCAACAAAGCAAGAAAACCTCTGGCAGTGCTGAGGAAGGTTATTTTTATATTATTCTGATTGCACGAGACGGTCAGTGCTGGGTGACAGCTTTACTCTGAGACCTATTAGAGGGACAGAAGCAGATAACACCACCAATTAATTATTACTGCAATCTGTAATTTTTCTGCAGGGAACTGGAATTGCAGGGGACCAGGGTGAGAAAGAGAAATAACCAATAACAACAACAACAATGAACGCAAAATTGAGGGGATGAAGGAGGAAAGTGGAACCAATGGGGAAATTATTTTCATAAAGCAGGAGAGAAAGGATGGGAAAGTTGTTAAGCTGATTTCATGGACTAATACTGGCAGGTCTTTTAAGGTCAAAGCAAAGATTAAAGGATCCTGTACGAGGGAAACCAAACAAACTGTACTGGTGTTGGGAGAAAATAATACATGTCTGGGTTATCAGCAAAAGCCAACAACTATTGCTGCTATTCCTGGAGATTACAGGGACCTTTTAAACTGTGAGGGGAGCAGAACCACACTGTCACTCCAGATGGGATTTAGATGATTAAGTGTAGCCAGGAAAGCTGAGCCAGTTGCCTTCAGACTGTTCAGAGGCAGAGGAGCTGACCATAAATCCTGGTTCTTTTGGGCCAGGGTCTGCTTTAGGACTGTGGGTGAAGGAGGTTTGCTTTGCTGGGGGCATCTCAAGGAGGAGAAATTGTTAGTGTTGAAACACATAATCACAGAATGATTATATGCAGGTGCTTTTATTGAAGAGCTCTGGGAATCAGGGGTACAGGATATAGACCCAAATCTGACATGGATTTGAGAGGGACATGTTTTTATACCCTTTCATTATATAACTATTTATATTAATTATTAAACCCATATTGTTCTATTGTATATCCAAGCATGAATTCTTGTAGTTTTCATCAGGCCCCCCAAATCATCGTTTCTCATGATTCTTAAACAATAATCATATTCCATTACCAAACAATCATTACAATTAATAATCATATCACTGATCATATGATGATGATGCAGGTGCAGTTTCACATGATCTAGTAAAGACAAAGCCTAATCTTTTGTTCCTAGGGCCTATGTAGTTTTGGTTCCCTTTCCCAGGCCTATCCAGGCCCAACATTTCTTTCCACCTCCCCTGAATCTATTGTATACAATTCCCATGATTTTTAGAAGCATTTTAACCCTATGCTATCAAAATGACTCTGAGGTAATTTCAGCTAAAGGAGGGTAGATTTAGATTAGATATTAGGGAGAATATATTTATTATAAATGTAGTGAGGCACTGGAACAGGTTGCCCAGAGATGTGGTGGATTCCGCATCCCTGGAAGTTCAAGGCAAGGCTGGATGGAGTTTTGGGCAACCTGGGATAGTGGGAGGTGTCCCTGCCCATGGCAGGGGGTAGAACTGGATGATCTTTAAGGTTCCTTCCAGCCCAAACCATTCCAGATTCCATAACTCTGTGACTCCTGTTCCCCGTGGACTATGACTGTACAGGAGTAGCTCAAGGTTGGACATAAAGGTGATTTTTTTTCCTTTTTGACATGATTTACAGGCTGGAATGATCCCAGAGGATCCTGCTTGGAAACCCAGTGTCCTTCCAGCATCTAATGTTGCCCACAGCAGCTGCCATCCATCCTAGCTGATCTTGTGGTGGGATTGCCAAGGGGATCTGCTGTCCCTGTTTCATGGATTTGTGGGCAGGTTGAACTTGCCTCAGCGAGACAGGTAGATCTTCACCTCCAAAATTGCCTGTGTTCATCATGTAAACCAGTGGTGGGCCCAGACTATGTCAAGGTTGCTCATTTATTTATCTGTTTTAAGAAAAACCCCACAAAACTCTTTGGGATACTTGAGAGAGAAAAATCCAGTCATCAGAGCCAACCAAGCAAGAATCCTGGGGTGATTTTATTTTCTTTAGTCTCAGAATCAAAACTTCTCTATGTCCATATAAGTATTAGATGGCAAATCCATCCTGCTCCTGTCTGGACTCGTGACAAGGGAGAGGATAAAAAACCCTCCTGTGGCACCACACCAGTCCCAAATCCTGCTCTGCCCCTTGGAAGTGGCCACAGAGATGGGAGCTGCTTTTTTGGTGTGATGGGGCAATCTTGGTGTCATTTTTCCTTTCAGAGATGTGACAGGAATGCATTAAATCAGTAAAACAAAGAAGGCTTCCAGAAGCTGACTTCTTAAAGAATGCACTGCATTGATCTGTTGGAATTAGTTCCTGGTGTAAGAGGGGAAAAAGGACAGGTGAGTTTTGTGTCTGCTGGAACCAGAGGACAGGAATTCTGTGCCTTCTGTAATCCTGCCAAAAGGCCTTAGAGACAAGATAAATCCGTCCACTTGGCAAGATGACCTAAAAAATGGCTATTTTACATTGTAATTCCAAACCTCTCTCTTCTCCCCATTCCCTTTTTCCTCTTGAGATCTCTTCTGGGACATGAGAGCACGAAATCTGATGTCTGTGGCAAGCTATTTTGCTGCAAAAATAGAAGCCTACACCTGACAACATCATGAGTGACATCAGTTATGGGATCTCAGGCAGAATGTTCATGTGACCCTTGGAACTTGTTACTCTCTCTCATACAGAGCTGGGTTTGCTCCTTGGAGTGTGGAAGGTCAAAATATCTCAAATGTGTGGGTGCTGAGGCAGATTGGTGAGATGGGAAAACATTTTGAAGGGAAAAAGATTTATTTTTGTAGCTAGAACCATAAGATGGTTAAGATTGAAAAACATCTTTGAAGTCATCAAGTCTAACCCTTAGCCCAGCACCATCAAACCACATTATTTCCAAATGTCACATCCACACATCTTTGACTCTGCCACTTCCCTGGGCAGCCTGGCCACCCCTTCAATGAAAAAAATTTCCCTGCTCACCAACTCAAATCTCTGAATGTTTCCTGAGGTGTCAACATCCTTGTGGAAGTCATCAGGAAATTCTGAACCTTTGAATCCCTGATCCCACGAGAAGTGGAATCCCCTTCTGATATGCAATGAGCTATTTTCTCATTGAGCCTGGCATTTAACAACAGATAAATGGGGGTAAAGAAGGATGAGGGTGATGGGGGTAAAATCAAGCCCCTGCTGGACTATGATTTCACAAAAAACCTCACTCTATTGAAGGTGCCAGAAAATCCTTCAGGATGGGATTTCAGGTGTTGTCCATCACACCTCCTGCTCTCCCTGATCCAGGGGAAAGCTGTGCTGTAAAACATTCCTCACGGAGCCTGTGGGTTGCATGGTAAATATGATTTACATCAGAGTACAAATCAGTTTATATCACAGTACAAATCCTGGTGGCTCAGATCCATCTGTGTTACCTCCATACCACTCCTGTTTCTCTCCCAGGGCTCTTTCTTCTCCATCATTTTTATAATTAATTGTATTATCTCTCAGATCACAATTAACCTTTCTTGTTTCTCTTTACAAGAAGATAGAAATGTCTTACCAGCTTTGTGAAGATATGGTCTACATCATGCCATCCCTGCATCACAGGATGTATATTTTCCTTCCCAATGAAATAACAGATTTGCTCTTTTTTTCATCCCCTTATTTTGAATGATTTCCAGATTTTCTTTTGTTGTTGTTAACTTACTTTTATTCGCTCTCTACATTAAATTTCCTGGGTTTATTCCTCCATAGTTGCTCTTTGCCTTTATTTTTAAATTATTTTTGCAGCCTTCTTCTCACTTTATATGTAATTTTTGTTTTTCCCTGCCCAAATATTCAGGCTTTTAAAGCATTCCTGGTACCACCAACTTGGTCTCCTACCTTGTTTTTTTTCCCTGTCACACTGAGGTTTGCTGATATGGATTTGATGGACTCTTTCAGTAAGAGCCAATATTTATTTCATTGCTACTGAGCCTGTTTACCAAGGAAGCAGCATTATTTCACATTTGTTGCCTACTTTGTCAAGCCTGTTTCTATTTTGCTGTTCCTACTCCTTCGCTTCTTTAATAAAGTGACAGTTACTGCCACTGATATTTCCTGGAAGAAGTTACCTTTCACCTTTAGATTTTTAGCTTCTTTTATTCCTGTGTTTTTTTCTTCCCTTTCTGAAATAAATAATAAAAAAAAAAAGACTGAAAATTTCAGCTCTCCCTAGGTCACATGCTGCTGCATTTCTTCTCCAATAAATATTCACATCCCCTGGGACTTACATGGTCTTGTTCTCTCCTTCAGCTGCTGCTCCTTCTTTTCCCTACACCAAAACTGCACCATATCAATTGTTGGAATTCAATTGTTGGGGGTTTTTCTTGGGTCACTTTCCATCATATTCCTTCAAAAATGGTCTGAAATGGTCCTGGTATTACACTCAGAGTTTTGGTGTGTGTGAAATGGAGCAGACCCCACTCCAAAAAAAAAAATTATTATCAGCCCATCTAAGCTGATAATAATGTGAAAGTTAATTAACTCACACTCATAATCCACGCAGATAGAGATGAAACTCAGTTATAATAACATCAAAACTGTTACATAAGGAAGCTTTCCAGCACCCACCCTTCTTCTCTGGTCCTGCCAACATCCCTCTGCGTCCAAGGACAGATTCCAGCCCCTTCAGCACAATCAGAGGAGGGTTGTGCAGAGCTGCCACCACCCTGAGAACTTTCCTGGATGATTTGTGATGTTCATGGTGATGTTTTTACCTCCTCCCTCTTGTGTGCCTCCCCTACCCTCCCTTTCCCATCCCACCACAGTCCTGCAGGAACTCACAGCTCCTTCCAAACTCCAGGAACCACTGCAGGGATCCTCCTGCTCTGCAGGAATTCGCATTCACCAGCAAGCAAAGCCCACTCCTGGGCTGCTGCTTTTATATTCCTGCCTGTCTCCCGGAAAGTCATGCAGAGAAATCTGTTTGCAAACAGAACTTCAGGTAGCTGGCACCTCTCCCCAGCACAAAAGCTGGCAGAGAAGTGATTGCTGCAGGGAGGGACGTTCAGAGGCTTCCCAAACTTTGATGCCCTGTGATTTGCAACTCTCTGTAGTTGGAACTTGCAGCCTGGTCTTTGCTGCACAATCCTTCAGGGGATGGAAACCTGTCGAAAGGCTCTTGCTGATTTCTGTGGGGTTTTGACCAGACCCTCACTGAACTTCTAGAAGACTTCAAGTGAGATAAAACTTCACACATCCTTCTTTACCCCATGCAGTGGCCGACTGCTGTAAAGTTTCCTGGTTCTCGGCTTGCTGAGGAATTGAAGAAACTGTGTCACCTTGCCTGAGTGTTGTCCTTCCCTTTTAGCTTCCTGTTAACATATTTTATATGTCAGATGAAAATATTTGTCATGTTAGTGAGCACATCTCAGTGTCTGAGTGTGATCTGATCTGATTCTGATCCTGCATGCAACCTTGGGCACTGCTGAGAGACAGAGAATAAACAATCACAGCACAAAACTGGGGACATGACTGATTTTCCAGCTGTAAGCTGCTCTCAGTCTGGTCACTTAAGGCTTTATGCTGTTCAGGAAATGTGCCTTGAATTGGTTTTGACTTCCTCCAAAATTGGATGTCTGAAGGCTTGAGGGTTGGGGGTTTTCTATTGAAAGGAAAAATGATAGATCACAAGGAAGATACAAAACAGTGCCTGGTATGAACTTTTAGGATCTACTGTGATAATCCTACAACCCACCAGAACAATTAAGCTGCAGGAATATCAATGTCATTGATATCTTACTTATTTGACAGTTAATTTTCCTTGCTCTGTCCTTGCTGATCGTAACTCCACTCATAGGACACTCACCACACATGCGTGGGCAATGTAAAGCATTGCACAACTAATGGAAGGGGAAAATATAATCTTGCTGTTGGTGTGGCTTCAGATGAAGTTCAGATTTTTCTGGGAAGAGTGGATTTGAATGGACTGAGAGGCAACCTCAGGTGGAAAGGATGGAGGGGAACCCCTTGGCCATGGAGAAAGAATGTGGAGAGAAACCTCAATTAAATTAAAAAGCTCCATCCAGTTGTGTTTCTAGACAAGAACAGCTGGAACTGGCTGCACCACTAATCTGAGAAGGGTCAGTGGCCAGCACCAAGCAGGTCTGGGAGAGAGACATTTGTAGGCACAGATAAGGAATGATCATCACCCTGATTTCAAACAAGGTGAAAACAGCAATGAAAACATTTTATAGTGCTGGGACTGGAAGGAACAGAATCCACTGCCCAAAGCCATGGCCCAAACCCAGCAGCTCTGCTGTTGAGAACACATTCTCTCCACAGTTTAGTTATCCAGGGATGAAATATCTATTTCTCTCAACTCCTTCTGCAGTCAAAGCAGGGAAATGTGGTAGTTTACTCCTCACACCTTGAGCTGAGGTTTCTTCCTCCTCCCTCATGGGTGTCCTCAGGATAAATTCATCCCCCTCTTCCCACCATTTTCTCCCTCCTTCCAGGTCCCCAGGTAATTTTCCTGCAATGCTCAAAGGCATAGCTGGTGTCCTACTTTTTGTGTTCTACTGTCCACCTCTGTCATGTCTCAAAATGACACCTTAAACTCTCACAAACATAACATATTAAACTCTCACAAACATCAGCTTTAGGGGACTCAGAATGAGTCAGGAGGCTGCACCTCACTGCTCTGGAAAAATGGGGAAGAACCTCCACTTGAACAAATCATCTTCATTGATGCTCTGTGTACAACAGGAGAGAAGAATTTGATTCAGGTGGAGGAAAAACCAAGATTTGGGCCTCCACAGCCCAAGAGACTCTCCCAAGATATTTTATGGGTGGAGAGGAGAAGGAGCTGCTGCATTTTAAAGTAAACCAGCAGCAGCTCTGCCTTTGTGGCTGCAGAGAGCCTCAGGCTGTCTGGGAACTGCTGAGGGATAAAGGGAGGCTCGGGGTAGGTAAATTAAAGAGCAGGGGATTTCTGGTTAGGACCTGCTCAGCTTTGCCATGACCAAAGATCTTCTGAACATGCCAGTACAGGGGAAAAAAAAATGGTACCTGTGTAGCTGAGGAACCTGTGGGATCAGGTGGTGGATGAGTGGGGATTTTCAGGCTCACTGTTTCAGATTTAGGTGCCCAAATTCCCTTTAAATCCCCCTTTAGGTTTGTAAATCCTTTGTGAATGCTCTGGGTAAATAGGATTGCTGCCAAGAAATACCTGGATCGTGTCAGCCATTTCTCTCCTCCAGAAATTAATCCTGCAGAAGAGTGAGTGCTGGTTGGGCTGTGCAGAGCCCCACACACTGGGAGCAGGAGGATGGAGCAGCAGATCTGCCTGGTCATTGCTCTGGGGAAGATTTTGCTGGTTCCTGCCCTGAGAAGGGAAAAGGCAGGAGAAAAATGAGATTTAAGCCTCCCAAGCTAAAATTAATCCCACTGTAAACCAGATCAGGGTAAAGAGAGGCAAAGTCTGATTTTGTCACACCCCAGGGGGCTGAGACCTGCCTCATGTTTGAGTCCTGCTCTGTAGGGCCTGGTTTCATCACCAGGGGATGGATCCTCACTGCAAGTGAAATTCATTCCTTTAGTTCAGGTCCTAAATGCCCAGGAGTGGTCCCTGGTTCTCCCTCCTGCCGTAGGAAAGTGGGCAGAGATAAAGGAGAGTTAACCTCACACCAGGGTGGCTTCCCTGCACACCCCAGCCCCAACACCCCTCATTTTCCTCCCTTTTTCTTTTCCCATTTACATTTTTCATTCATTTACACGTGATGTTAATCTTTCCCTAATCTCCAATTCCTTGGTGTGTGTGGGGGGGATGAATTCCATTTGTTTTTGTTCCACTCTATCAGACACAGCAGCTATAAGATTAAATGATAACTGTGGACCTAATAATAAAAATACAATATAATGTAATGAAAGTAATGTAGATCTAATCCTCTGTTTTATTGCATCCTGAGTGCCTTTGGTGCTATTATTTTTTTTTTCTTCTTCCCCATGTCTCCGTCTTTGACTTAGCTGCATCTTTTCAAGGAAGCAAAGGCATTTGTAAAGATTATGGTATTATTCTGTGGAGAACAGCCTTGCTGTGGGGCACCTTTAATTACAAAATACTATCACTGCTTGTAGGGCTGTGAGTTTCTGTGTGTGCAGAGCAGATATTCCAAGCCCCCCAAAGCTCTAACACCAGCTCAGGCAGCTGCACTGGGGAAACTTCTGTTGTCTCCTCCTTGATTTTTTGTGCTTCTCGTTGCAGCTCCTACACACACTCACAGACACATACAAAATTTCTTTCTGCCTCATTATTTTTACTGTTTTAATCCTTGTTTAGGGAGAGACTTCAGAAGTGTTCAAAGCAGGAGTCAGTCTCTGTGGGAACTCCCACTCTGGTTTTTTCATCTGTGGCCCTGCTCTTTGGGCAGAGAGGCTTCAGAGGTCTCAGAGGCACAAGGGGCCATGGCCCTGCTGACCTGTGCTGCCCTGGCTGTCTGCCTCTCTGTCTGCATCCTGCTGGGGATGTCACTCTGAATGCTGAGAGTGCCTCCATCTCCCAGGGCCTCAGAGCAAAGCCAGCCCTGCAGGGCAAGGACACTTTGGAGGCAGTTCAGGTGAGGTCTGGGACGGGGAAACAGCTGGATGAGGGTCTTTGGTAGGCTCACAGCTGGAATTTGGTGTGTCCAGTTTAACTCCACACTCTGAGGGTCCAGCCTTGCAGAAAAATTGCCATAATAATCAGTGAGACTGCTCCTCAAAGAGGCTTTGTAAATCCAAAGGTTTAACAAGGAAAAAATAACAAAGTAACAAAACATTGCTGAAAACAAATAATAAGCCGTGCACAGGTGTCTGAGAAAGCCTCAGACACCTTGCTGAGTCATCTCAAAAAGCCTTTTCTTTTTTTTTTGTGCTCTTTCTTAAGTACTGTATATTTTAGGAGGGATAACCTGGCTAACAGCCAATAGAGAGGGACACAGGGTTTGAAGAACAGCGACAAGATCCAAAAGATGCTTCTGTCTTGGCCCTGAGCCAACCCTTGTCAGGAAGGTGTGGAAGAATCTAGGCAAACTTCCTAATATGTCAGAGGTAAACTGAACCTCTTTCCCTGTTTGGAAGCACCTGCTGGGAGTGTAGGTGGCCTCAGCCAGGAGAGGGAAGGAGCAGGTGAAGTGCCTGGTTTGTTGTCCCTGTGCTCATTGCTGGGACAATATCACCCTGCTGCTGGGATTAACCCTCTGATTAAACTAGGGACTGTGTGCAGCTCAGAGAGCCTCAGAAAGACCCTCAGCTTGTATCTGATCAATCCCAGGCTGGGATTTCACAAACCCCTTTAAAAAGTGGGATATCTTCCACTTTTTTTCTCAGTTTCCCAATGAAAAGAATTTCTTGCACAGCTTGTTCTCCTCCCCTAGTCCCCATGGCCCATGACAGATCAAACCTGTTGCTTCAAACACAGTTTCTAGGAAAGAACTTAAACGTCAGGCAAACAGAAATCTAGAATTTTTCTCTGCAGGAAAATAATTCAAACACAAACCAGATTTTTATTCTGCATTGTGAAAACACTAAGCCATTGATGTGCTCTTCAGAGAGGGGAAAGGAGATATCTTCTACCCTGGACATCCCAGAACTCACCTGGGATGTGACATAGGCTGCCCTGGCCCAGGAAGGAACTGAGAATTTTAATGTCAGGTTCATTGGAAGCCCTCTGGAGCCAAGAGTGCTTTTGGCTCCTGTGAATTGGGATTTTGCTGCTGCAAAACCAAATTGTGGAGAAAAGCTTTGACATCCCCTGAGAGCACGTCACCTTCATCTTGGGTTGGGTGCTCCTGCCAGTCTGGCAGCTCCTGTGCAGCCTCCTGCAAATCAGCAGGGGGAGAGGGTGCAGCTCAGCTGCTGAAACACAGACTCCCAGTTGAGTTTTCCTGAAGTACACAAAAGAAAGAAGAAAGGCTCCAACTATTTCAGAAGGCAAAGAGCATAGAAAAGAGGCTTTATTGTCTAAACCTTACTACCTTTTATAAGGTGTTCCCATACAGACTTAACATGGTTGGTGAATAGGAACGACACCTCTCTAATCCCACTGGTTAAACCAGAGCACCAGCAAAACACCACCTGGAGAAAGATTGTTTTGAGAAAGGAGAGTTGTTTGCCAAGATTGTTTTGGGAAGAAGCTTTCTTGAGAATTTTTTCCTTGGGGGAAAGTTAGCAGGTGCTGGCAGGCTAAAATCTCTCAGACCCAGAAATATCAGGCCCACAATCCCCAATGCCCCCTGAGGAGAATCAGGGATTTCCAGTTGGTCTCCCCTCTCAGATTAGTCCCACATGAGGATTTCAGGTGACATCAGATCCCTTAAAGCTTGGCAGATTTGAGCTTGGTTTCTGCTGGTGCCTCAGTTTCCCCTCAGTGAACCCCTGTGCTCCCAGATTTCCCCCTGTATCTGCTCACCTGTCCAGGCTCTGGGTTTTCCTTGGCATGGGTGAATTCCAACAGAGTGTTCAGGCACTTGAACAGAGAGAAAACAGATCCTGCAAGTGAGATCCAGCTCCACAGGCACTGTGAGTTTAGAGACAGATTCATATTTCAGGAATATTTCATATTCCACTTGTCTAGTGGAAGGTGTCACTGCCTTGGCAGGGGGAACTGAATGGTGTTTGAGATTTCTTCCAACCCAAACCATTCTCTGATTCTTTGATCTTTCTCCATCCCACATTAAAACCAGGCTAGCAAGTGTAGCTGGGTGACCCTACCATGCAATTCAACCTTTTATTTACTGTCCTGAAAATTATATTTTTTTCCATTTTTTCCCCCTCTGGAGAGCTCCAAATTATGAGGCTTCTGCCTGCCAGGGGGGTGTGAATGATGCCTGTGAGCTCCTGATACACCTCCTGTGGCCTCTCCCTGGTGCAGCACCATGCAAACATGGTTCATGGTATATCCACAGGGCCACCACCTCCACCCCGCTGGGTATAAAGCCCCATCCCTGCTCTTTGAACTGCTGGAACATCAGCAGAATGCAAATCCCAACTGTTGGAGGGTGCAGTTTCTAGAGGGAGACATGGTCATGCCAATTTCAGCCAGGCATTTCCTCCTGGGGTGCTGAAGATTTTTGGAGCACCAGGGACCACCTTGCACCCCCAATTGTCAACTTTGCATCTGATCTCCATCAGCTGCAGGTGCAAAATTTTGGGTAATTGTGGGGAATGGCAATTCCTTGGACAATAAACTCCACTCAGCAAAGAGTTTTGGTTTTCCTCTTTTCCCTTTCTGCAGAGCAATGCACTCCCCATTCTGGGAGAGTGCTCCTTAAACACCAGAGTAATTTTTCCTGTAGTGACATCCTGAGTGATTTCCTTATCAGTCTCACACTTGAGTGTTGATGTCACCTGTCCTGATCTGTGCTGCTGTCTCCAATCTGCTGTCAGAACACAAGGAGGCACTGAAGCAGAAGGTGCAAGGGCCTGGATTGATGGAATTGTCAGGTGAGCTGAGTCGTGTGCCAGGCAATCAAAAAACCTCAGCTGTGGCTGTAGCCTGGCTTCGTGGTGATGTTCTGGCACTGGAAAATCACATTAAATGTTGCAATGATGGGGTTTCAGCGTGTCTGCTGTGGTGGAGGTAATGCCTGGGGGGTTTTCTGAGCACGTCTCTGGTCTTGATGCAGCTGGGTGATTCTGTGAGCTGCAGCTTCCAGTGACTGCATCAGATTTGCATCCCCGAGCCACAGGAGTCCAGCTGTGCAGTGAACAGCACATCTTGCTTTCTGCAGGGCTTAGCACAGTTCAGTCCCTACCTCTGGAATTTGTCTGCTTCTGGGAAGGAAAGTTTCATCCATCTCCAGCTACAACAGCAGCAAAAGGGAAAATTTTCTGCTCTACTTGGGCATAGAAGCTCTAATGACAAAAACTGGATTGGTTGATGTTCAGAGGACTTTGGGGAACATACAGATTAAAAAAAAAAAAAGAGAAAATACTGACATTGTTGAAGGCAAATATTTCTGTCAACTCTTACAAAAGCATCATTTTAGGGTTAAATGATGCAAAAGCATCATTTTAGGGGTAAATGGTGCTGCTGAATGTCCAGTCTGTGGTTTGCACTTGCCAGGGGTGTGGGAGCACAGAAGCTCAGACCCTGATATCCTTCTCCAACCACAGTTCCTACCAAGAATCCCCTGGATTTACCAGGCCAGGATTTATCTTCTCTCTCCCTCTGCTGATGTTCCAACCTGCCCTTGCTCTCCCCGTGTGAGGAGATGGATACCTGGACTTGTTTAGACCTTGGGACACCCAAGCAGGAGAAGTTTCTCTCCACAAAATTGATGTCATTGACTTTTCAGCTCATGGGAGGAGCTGTGAGATGGTTTTCTCACTCTGTCCTCTGTTGGAGGACAGTGTTTTTGTGAGACTCCATAACATGCACCTGTGAGGTACTTCTGCCTTGGCCTTTAAATATAATGGCAATAAAACAACTCTGGATGGATAAAAGCACAAGAAAAGAGCAATAATGAAAGTATAGCCCAAGTAAAAGATTATCCAGTGCAGACATAGGGTGTGATGTAATGAAAGACACTGGAAAAGAGCCAGAGAAAAGTGCCCTGTGCAATGTGCAGGAAGACCCTTAATGACCACAGTGGTTGGGTCTGTGTCTTACATCTCATTTGAAAGGCCATCTCGTGCAATTAGCCACCTATTAGTGGTGGTTAATTGACATCCAAGAGACATCAGGATTACAGTTGGAGCAAAAAGTCAATTAATGGCTCCTTGCTCTGCTCCAGCCGTGTTAAAGTGCAGGGACAGCCACAGTCCCAGGGACGTGTGATGTGTCCCAGGTCCCCCAGCCAACAGCTCCCTCCCTTTCCCCCCCTCCCTGGCAGAATCAATCATTATGATTGATGCTGAATGGCTCTGGTTTCCCATTATTGACAGATTTCCTCTTGGCTTACAAGAAGTTTCTCCCTCTAATGCCTTAAGTTTGAGCTTTCATGATTTTCAGATTCTGTGCTGCCCAGGGTGCAGTTCTGAGCCTCGTATTCAGTGTCACTCAGCTCTCTTTACAGAGCAGGTAGATGAAACAAATCCTTTTCCTGATGAAGACCAAGGACAACTTTCAGGCCCAAAAGCACAAACAAGGGTGGAATGAAGAGAGAAAACAAGAAGGATGGGACTTCACAACCTGAAGCTGTAATTGGACAATTAAACCTCAATATGCAAATGGACCAAAACTTATAAAAGAGTAAGACCACATGACCCATTGTCCATTTTGTGACCATTTTGGGTCCACCTTGGGTGTATCCCTGGCCAGGCTCTTGTCCTGCCCAAGGTGTATCCTAAAGGCCTTTCAATAAATACCTGCTTTATTCTCTAGCTCTGTCCAGTCTCTGTTCCAGGTCAGCCTTCCCAAGCAGAGACCTCTTGGTTCAGTCCCAAGGGAAACTCATGGCTGGAGCCAGCAGAAAGGACAGCTGAGAATTCAGGCACTTCAGTCCTCAGGTTTTCCAGCTCCAAGGGTTGCACTGGGGCTCTCCTGGCACTCACCTGGAGGGCAAAATGACATGAGAAACCCATGGAGGCACTTGGGTTTGAGACAACTGGGATGAACTCATCCCAATGAGGGTTCTCAGGTGGTTTGTGAGGAGTAAAACTCATATTGCAAAAGTTCTCTCAGAGCGAAGGTGGACTTGGGTCCTTTACTGGCAGTCACTTCCAAACTTGCCATAACTCCACTTCACTTGGCCAGCAGCAGGAACTGCTGAGAATCAAAGAAGAAATGGTTAAGAGTCAGGGGAGGTTGTACAAGTCAACCCAGACATGAATTTACAGAGAGGTTTCCTCAGACTTGTCATAAACACACAGTTTCATGTGTTTTTTTTCTTGTTTTCCCTTTACAATCCAATTTCCCTTCAACAATTCATAGCAAAGTCTGACCATGGCCATGTAAAGCTCTGATCAGTTTTGAGCAGGATATTCTCTGGCTCAGTCCTGGCTCCCAGATATTGCAAAGCCTCTGACAGAGAACTCCACCAGATTTTGGGTTTTTTTTTTTTGGGGAACAGGGCACAGAAATAATCTTGGGTAGGTCCTCACTAGAATAACTCAGGTTCCCTGACACCAGCTGGTACTGGACTGCTCCCTGATTTAGCAAGGAGAGCCCAGACAGCCTCCACTGCCTGTGCTGGGTTTCCTTAGGGATAAACACCCTCTGCCATCTGAGGCTCCCTGTGGTGCCCAGTTCATCCCACAGGACCAGCAGACACAACACTGGATCCACTGGTGACCTGAGCCCTTCAGAAACAAAGGCTGAAGGTAAATGGGTCATTTCTGGGTGTCTCAGCTGACAAAGACATTTGACTCACAGGGAGATACTTGTGAGCAGACACCTAATTCAGGTGCCTGGGTCAGTGAGGTGAGTCCTCTCCCTCCTTTAGGGAATGGGAATAGCTGCTGGCATCCAGAGGTGGCTGTTACCAGGTAATTTGGACTCTCCAGAACAACACAGGAATGGCCAATATCTTGGAATGATGACCTTTCTCCCCCAGGATCATGTCTATCATGTCTCTAGCCATGGCCAGCAGAGGTAAACACAAGCACAGGCCACATCAGAGTCACCATTCTCCAAGTTTAGCTGCAGAGCCCTGGTTTCATGCCTGACATGTTTTGGTTTTCTGAAATTCTTTTCCCAAGAGATTTTCTGTAAACAAGAGAAATGTTTTTGTAAACTCTACCTATGTTATTCATACCTTTTCCTAGGAGGGACTTCTTCTCGATGTCCCTCTGCTCTGACCAGTGTGATTGAAGAGGTTTGTCTTTGTGTCACCAACCAAATCGGTCTGTGTAAAATAGTATAAAAGGGAGACACATCCCAAAAATAGAGGAGTCATTTTCAGCCTTCTGAAGCTTGGAGTCTGTGTTGTTGTGGTGTAAAACAGTGTCATTTAGCCCCTCCTCTAAAGTGGTTTGGGGGTCACTATCCCAATCCTGAAGTCTAAACAGCCTCACTTTTCCTCCTTAGGGTAATTTTTCTCAGGCTTGCATTAAAAGCCAACAGCCTTTTTTGTCCACAGCATCCTAAAAATGATGTACATTGAGTGTCCTCACCTGCACTGGACCTTCCCCACTCTGCACCTGGAGATCAGAGGCAGAGCTGTCACCCCTCTGTAGGACCAGGGAGGAGGATAAATCCACCCCACTTTGCCATCAGGTGACTTCTTCCACTTCTCTTCTGCTTGTGATGCCTCCACAGCAATTCCTATTCCAGTTGCACTTTAGCAGTTGAAATAATGTGGTCACCAGGTGTTCAAAAGCTGTCATTCTCCTGCTCTTCAAGGTCTTTCTCTCCATCAAGAGTCAGATGCCTGGAACCCCTGCTGCTGAGACTCTGGCCACAGCAAGGACACAAACTGTGCTCCCTATTTTCCTCCTGAAAAGGTAAATGAAGAAAAACAAATCAATAAACAGTGGCAGCTGGCAAGCTGCCTTCACCCAGAAGATGCAGTCGTGTCTGTGTGTTATTAAAAACACATCAAAATGCAAACAACATGAGTGAAGGAATCCAACACAAGCCAAAATAAAAGCACCAAGCCTTTGGTTTGCACCTATTTCCACTGGGGAAGCCACCACGCAGATTGATAGCATTTTAAATAGGGTTGGTCATGGATGAAGAAGAATTTTAAATGGGATCAATTTATTTTCTTCTTCTGAAAGACAGTGTCTGCTCCTAGAACAACTTGTCTGGTGAAGAAGAAAAATAAACCCAGCATGAGATCTCTCCCTATGAATAGGATCCTGGGGAAGGGATGGGTTGGAAATTTGGGCTTTGCATGTTTTTACCTCTTTTTATTTTATTATGGGGTGTGAACCATCACTTTTGCATTAGGTCTGTACAGGACCTGATACAAGGAAGGGCCAAGAAACCTGCAAAATACAGAGAAAACTGTTAGTTGGCTTAATTGTCATAAAATCAGAGGATGGTTTGGGTTGGAAGTGATGTTAAAAATCAACCAGGTCCAACCCCTTGCCATAGACACCTTCTAGTAGAGCAGATTGCTCCAATTCTGACAGATTCTGGCAGTTCTTTACCAGGTGAGGGTGGTTTGGCTCATGTCAGCTGCCTCTGTCCATCAGCTCTTTATCTGTGGTGGGTTCCCCTAGGCAGGGGAAAAGAGTGGCTGCAGTTCCACAGGCTTGGGTGTCACTTCATCTTCCTGCTCCAGACAGCCCACACTGCCACAGCTATCATTAATGTGTTAGGAATCTAATTATTGCCATCTCTCCTGCAGACATCCCCAACCATTTGAAAGGGCTGTCATCAAAAGAAAAAAAAAAAAAAAAAAAAAAAAAAAGAAAAAGAAAAAAAAAGTATTCTGGGTTCTGCTGCTGGGAATGGAGAGACAGCTGCTTTGTCACTCCTGCTTCTGCATCCATCTAATGGGCACTGCCCTAAAAATGTTGGGAATTAAATACTAATTGAATAACTCTGTTGTTCAAAACGGTTTTAGCTTTGTTTTCTCTAAAAAATAAGTATATTCCTTTTCAAAGAGCCAAAGGTCAGAGGGTCATTTTTGTTTGCCAACACATTTATGGAGGGGAGAGCAGGAGATTTATCCAAGTGTTGTCAGAGTTTTAAAGGACTTAAAATATAAGTCCTTTACACACTAGTGAAGAAAGTGGAGGGACTCCAGTTTATGCCAGCCTAACTATGAGCACAACTTTTCTGCTGGGGATTTGAAGAGGGCAGGTTTTGCTGGTTTATCTCCATGGGAGGGTTCCTGAATTTTGGAGACGCTGCCTGGTCACGTAGTGACTGTGGCAGGCAGTGATTTGGATTTAGATCCTTCTCCTCCCAGTGCTGCCTGTGGAACTTGGCTGTGTTTCTTGTTGGTTCCCCTGGGATGGATTTTTCTCTGAGGATGAATGCATTACAGATGGGCTGTGGCACGACAGAAGGCTTAAAAACACAGACAAACTCTCTGTTGGAGGTAAACTGGGTTTCAGTGTGAAATGCTGCTTGCAGAATTTAGGGGTCCTCTCAAGAGAAAAGGAAAAATGATTGAAAATCATTTCAATCTGAAAGATTGGAGTCACCACTCCCAGTTCACCCAGTTTCCCCCAGTGCAGAGGCTGTGCTGGGCTCTCAGTGAAGGCCAAGACCCAGCTGGGAGCTCTCACTCCCCTCTCCCCCAGCATTCCCTTGTCTGGGAGGGTCACTTAAACCTGACATGACTTCCTGGTGAATCATCTCATCATTCCCAATAATCCTATTTGCCTGATGGGGCTGCCTCACAAACAGCCCCCCACGGACTATTTCCCCATCTCTGTCTCTTCCATGCATCTTCTCCTAATGACAAGCACTCCATTTGGAGCCTGCTTTCCCAGCAGCCTGATGGATGCCACGTGTGGATTGATTTCCAGCTGGAGTCACATCCTTCTCCTCCTCCTCTTCTTCTTCCTCCCCCTCCTCCTCCTCCTCCTCCTCCCCACCACATGAGAGAATTGCACTGCTGTCCTCTGACACCTCGGGTTGCTTCTCTTCCCTCTGACACCAGACATTAAACCACCCTTAAACATTGATGGGTCGTGGCTCAGTGCCTCTGTTTGGCTAATTCTGCCCCTCTGCAACCTCATTTACGATTTTATTCCTATAATATTAATTTATAATTAATAGCCACATCTATTCCTGCAGATGGAATGTCCAGGCTCTGCTCTTCTTGCTGCTGGTTATAGGCTGGTTTCTCTGCCAGGATTGATCTCTCTTATCCCTGATCACACGTTCCCCCACCTGTACTACCCATGGAACACCTCCCTGTTCAATGCCCAGGTATCAGTCAAAAATCAGGAAAATGCCAACAATGAAAGGACAGGGCTGTGCTCAACTCACACATAAATAAAAATCCCAGCCCATCCTCACTGCTGCTGAAAAGCTCAGGAGTGGCCTGGTGGGAATCTAACTCACAGGAAGGCTTCTGAGATTAGGCTCAGCAGCAGGAGCCGTGTCTAGCCAGGGAACAGCTCACTCTGGACATGCTTTTATCACCACCAGGATGTGCCCATGCTCTGGAGACTGCTCCAGCTCTAGGCTGGCAGGGACAGACATGCACATGTTTGATTGAAATGAGTCAGTTCCTCAGCCAAAGCAGCACAGGGTCAGCTTTTTTTTTTTTTTTTTTTTTTTTTTTTTGGGCAGTTTATGCCAAGATTCCTGCTGTTGAAGATGGAATGACACTCTACAGTTTAAAGAACATGGAAAAACCCAGTTTCAAGCTCACAGAGTAGAAAACACCTGCATGCTTGGGATCTGCAGCAGCACCAGAGGGGGTGGAGGCACATACACATTATGTCTACAAGTGTACAGGCTCTCTAATTAACTCTTTGGAGGGTCCCTGAGAGGCACAAAATCCCCCTTCAATAATGTAACTTATTCAATATTTAATTGGATGCTAATAATTAAAATATACCTCCTTTCAGCCCAAACCTACTGAGCACACCCGAGCTGCCACCGTAATTACCGAGCGGCGCTGATCGCTTCATTTCCGTGGTCCTTGCTCTGTGAGGGGCTGCACTGAGGGTGTGAAACATGGCAGCACTGCACAATTCCTGGGAAAAGATGCCTTTGCAGCTCCTGGGAGCAGGCATCCATCACTTCTCCCTGACTTTTCCCAGCCTTTTCTCTACACCTGTACACAAATGACTGATGTGAAGGATTCAGGGAGAGCTGACGCCACAAAGAGAAGAGCAGCCACATCTGCTGCTGCTGCTGCTGGAACCTTCCCCTAACAGACAACCCAGAGAACTTGGTTGGTGTTGTTTTTTCCCTCTATTTGCTTCGTTTTGTTTTGGTTTAGCAGCAGTTGGAGAGATTCTTATAGGGCATTTTGAGATCAACATTTGTAATGAGCCCAGGCTACCAGACCACTGAGCTGAATAAATCAAATACTATTTCCAGGGTGGAAGCCAAAGAGGGAAGTGTTTTGCTCAGGTCCTGCTATGGACATTCTGGCTGGGAGAGGTGTGAAACATTCAGAAGGAGGGAACAGAAAGATTTAAGATGTGAAAACTCAGAGTCTGGGGGTTCTTGTAAAATCAGTGAGAGCTGGATTAGCCTTGCAGCTGTTTGTCTGAGAGAGATGGAACGGTCTGCTGCTGATACTATTATTATTATTATTATTATTATTATTATTATTATTATTATTACTACTATTATTACCATCATCATCATTATTAATGTCCCACTTGAACTTAATGTAATTTTTAGTTAAAGGAAATCCAAGGAAATGTGCTGGTCCATTAGTTCACTGTCTCAAGGATGACCCCAGGGATCAATAACAGAAGAATTCACTGCACCTTAGCAGACAGGGCTCTTTAATCTGACCAAGCCTGAGGGATTTTTTTCCCCCTTTTTCTGCCAATATTATCTTAGTGCAGAGGTTGCAACAGCTCTTAAACTGGCAAAATTATTATCTGTGAAGACACAGGAGTTTACTGCCTAGGAAAAAGAGGTGCCATGTGCTTAACTTCCCACAGGCTGTGTCCAACCTGCTGTCTGTCTAGAAGCTGAATTTTATGGACTTCCCTGCAATCTCACAGAAAGTTTGAGCTGTTCCTGCTTTGCCATAACCCTGCTGTAATGTTTGGGGTTAGGCTAAGCAGAGACTCAATTCCCTTTCTCTCAGGAGATCCTCTGACCCTTCTTACAATCCCTTGGGAATAGCCTTACTCAACTCCCTGAACTGGGGGGTGTGCTCCTGGTTTGCAAGGACTCCTCAAAGCCAGGACCTGTGCAAAGTGCCCTGCAAATTTGGGATTGGGACAGCAGACCTGGAGCTGAGATCAGAGATGGTTTTTGTTTCATCCACTCTGTCCTCTGGAGTTTGCAACTTCTATCCCCAGATCACCAGGGAATGACCCCCTGGGTCAACACTGGATTGGCAGTAGAAAGAAACAGGGAATTGTCACAGAAATGGGCTCTTGAAGCTGTGTTTTCCCCATTTTTTTCCTTGGTGTGGGCACCAGGGATGTCATTAAAGCTTCCTGTCCTGCTTCAGACTCGGTTATTTCCCAGACCTTTATGCACACAGAAATACCTGCTCTGCATCTGCTGGGCTGTTGCTCCAGTGAGATTTCAAGAGGAGTTCCTCTATCAGGCCATGTCAAACCATGGAATAAAGGATGGTTTTGGCAGAAGCCTTCAGAGGGGACTGGGTAGATCTACCCAGTCCTTCCATGGAAGCTTTACATTTTTCTATTCATCATAAACCTCACTGGAGTGCTGGGTATAACCCAAACGACATCATTCACTGCCATGACTCTTCCTTTTGGACCTTCCAGCTGTGAGGAACCCCTTTCCCCTCTGCAAAGCTGCCACTTTGCCTCCTCACATGCACCCTTCATGATTTTTGGGTGGGTGAAACCTTGTCCTGTTCTTGTCCTGTTTATCTGCATTTTTACATCATCTCTCAGCCAGAAATCATCTCACACTGACCATCTGCCAAGCTCTGCATTGTGCACACCCTGCTTTGGGTTTGTTTTTTGGTTTTTTTTTTGCAACTTTGCAGAGAGAGGCTCTGGGACTCACCTAAGTTTATTTGAGAAAGGAAAATCTGGTTTGCAGTTTCTTTCTTCCCTTCTTTTCCCTCTTCATTTGCCCTTGACTCACTCAGCTCCTCCGTCACCAGTTTGCTGTCTGGCCAGGGCAGGCTGCCAGGAATCCCTTGCCAGCCCTGAATAATAAATACCAGCTAAGTGATGGACTAATGCCAGGGTGGGCTGCTCAGAAATATTCCCCCTAGGTCCCAGATCAATAACACTTAGCTCTTGTTCTGTGATGGAAGACAAGCAAAAAAAACCCCACATCATCTCCCCAGGAGCACAGGAGGAGCCTGCAAAGAAACCCATTTACCCCACCTCAGGTCCACACGTGCTTTAAAGGCCAGAGCTCAGGTGTGAGTTTCTGTCTAGAAATGCTTAGCTGGGACATGATCAGCCAGGGGATGGCTGATAGCAGGCCCTGGGTTGTGGAAGGGAAAGATGCCAGAGGAGAAATATGGATTTGTTGGAATGAGGGGCTTATCTCCATCAACATGTCCAGGGCAACTGAGTAGCCACGTGTAGCCCTGGTTTCGTGCCTGAGGTGTTTTGGTTTTCTGAAATTCCTTTCCCAAAGAATTTTCTGTAAACAAAAAAAGTGTTTTTGTAAACTGTACTTTGTTTTCATTCCTTTTCCTAGGAGGGACTTCTTCTTGATGTCCCTCTGCTCTGACCAATGTGATTGAAGAGGTTTGTCTTTGTTTCACCAATCAAATTGGTCTGTGTAAAATAGTATAAAAAGGAGACACATCCCAAAAACAAAAGAGTCATTTTCAGCCTTCTGAAGTTGAGAGTCTGTGTCGTTGTAGTGTAAAGCAGCATCAGCCATGTGTTGGAACCCTGGGTGCTGAAAATATCAGGGTTTCTGCTTTGATAGGTGATGACCCTCAGGAGGGCACTGCCTTTGACCTGAGACCATGGGAACAGCTTCCAAAATTGAGGGACATCACTGAGAGTGTGTGTGTGTAGTTGTATAGAAATGTGTAATGTCACAGGGTGAAATATTTCAGGTTTGGGGTTTTAGGATATAGAATAGTAATGTATATGTATATGTATATGTATATGTATATATATATATGTATATATATATAAAAGAGACAATATGGAGGGATTTAGGTGTTGCCTGAGTCCTTCTTCTTCACCTTATTCTTCCTTCTTCTTCTCAGGTTTGGGTGATCTTTTCTGTTTGGTTAGTGAAAGCTGCATTGCGGACATTGAGTGATCTTTAATTTGGATATAAATTTAAAAAACCCCACAGGTGTCAGGTTTTTAACTGGTTTTGCTTATTGTTTAAAAGTCCTTGAAACAAGTTAGGAGTAGGCATTTTCTTGCCTTGTAAGACAGAGCTCACACCCTCTGAGACTGTACCTTAGATAAGATTTAATAAACAACCAAGTCTGAACGAGACACCATTGTGTCCAGTATCTTCTATCCAGACCTAGCTAGAACTAACACCTCCACAGTCATGAGCACTTTGGATGCATCTAAAACCTCCAGAGGTTCTCAGAATGCTGAGACGTGGTTCAAAAATGGGAGAAAATCCCTTTGGGTCAGCAGCTTTAGTCAAGAGATGGGTTTGTCTGAGTTATCAGGGTTGGCACCATTCAGCATCCTGAGTTCTCCTGGCCCTGTGAATCAGGGCATGGCACTCCAAACAGGGGCTCTGCCAGGGATAGGATTAATATGGATTTATAATAAGACAGCAACCTTCCCAAAAGAGGCTTTAGCACCTTGGCTGTGTGGTTTTTCTCCTCCTCTTCCACAGGTGCAACGTCTTCTTCTGGGTCTCTCTGCTTCTGCATTTTTCATAAAACCAGCCTCACAGAGCTCCTCAGCACTGACTGAGAGTTTAACATGCCAGGCAGATCTCTGAAATCTGATGGCTTTTAAATTACTCAAGTGCTGGAAAATAATACATTGCTCTTTCTGACAGGTTAATTGGAAAAGTCCCTGTTCCCCAGTCAGTTTGAGAAGCTGCTGGAAGCCCCTGGGGTGAGGGATGGATGTTGGGCAATGACAGGAAGAGTGTGGCTGCCCAGCCCAAAATCAGAGTTTTAGGTTTTAGCACTATAATTCTCCTTTCCAGAGGGAGCCCAGAGTTCTTCTAGAGTTCTTCTAGTCTCTCTCCATAGTCTTGTGTCCCACAAAGGAGATAAATCCTCCTCCTTTGTGTTGGCTCAAGGTTTAAATCACTTTGTTGCTGGCTGGAATTGCATCAGGCCTGAACCCCTGGAGTTAAATGGGAATGTTGGGATGCAGAACAAGAGTTTCTCCAGGGATTCCTCACCTTTGGGGCAGGAGCTGGAAGCATGTGGGAAACATCCACAAAAGGGGTGCTGAGATCGTGGTTATCAGTCACAGGCTGAGGTGTTCAAGAGGTGAATTCACAAACATTCTTAAGATATGTAAAAACCCAGTCACCCAAATTCTAATTTGTGCCTCAGGAGCACTGAAAATCTGGAGTCAGAAAGCAGGACCCCATGATGCTCAGTGCTCTGTCAGTCTAAATAAGATAATCCCTCTCCACATGGAACATCTGATGGGAAAGGCTGATGCTTTCTGTGGAGCTGTGTTCAGTTGCCTAGAAAAGGATTCTGTTTATTTTATTTTATTTTATTTTATTTTATTTTATTTTATTTTATTTTATGTAATTTTATGTAATTTTATTTTATGTAATTTTATGTAATTTTAGTTCAATTTTAATATTATATTTTATTTTAATATTTTATTTAATTTTATTTTATGTAAATTAATTTTTATATTTTATCTTATTTTATGATATGATATGATATTATTCATTTTATTCTATTTCAATGCTCCTCTATTGGAACTCTCTGAGGGGTAACCAGGACGTCCAAGCACCAGCACCAACCCCTGACTAAGGACAGAGCCATTCCCTTGGAATTCCAGGAGTCAGGAGCCAGTGGAGATGTGTGTTGTATCCCCCACATGGCTGACAGGATCTCAGGCACCCACGGTGAAGGAATTGTGCCCATTCATTTCCTTTGGTTCACTTAATACCATTTTCCTCACTCAATCCTTCCCATCTCAGGGTTCTTCCAAAACCCTTTGATTTTTATTGAGCACGAACATGAAGGAGAATTTAGATTGAAACCCTTGGCTGACAAATAGACCAGCAGTGGATTTGTGCAGGGACAGAGCCCCCAACAACATCAGAAAGGGGAAATTTTGCTCCTGTGGGGTTATGGTGGCAGAGTGTGAATTATTGAGCACGTCAAAAATGCCATATTTATCATTTTTATGTGTCATATGTGTAAAAATGACACGTTTGCCATGTTTAGCAGCAGCGATGGAGCAGATGAACCTTTCTCATGCACCTGTGAATGAGCTTTTCCTTATCCATCCCAGAAATTCCCTGCATTTATCCCTGTCTACACCACTGCCCGGGGAAGATGTCTTGTATTAAAATAAAAACCAAGGAAAACCTCAATAAATTCCTCTTTGGTGTAGCAGCATCCCACAGATCAGGAGTACCACAGTGAGAGAAATCGTGCACAGAGAAAAGGGGAACTCACATACAGATGGAAATAAAGCTGCTTTTGTTAAAACCTAGCAGGACACGAATTTTTCTCTTCATTTCAGACCTTTCCTGCTCTGGCAGAGATGTTATCCCTGTAAAGACTTTCTCCCACTGAAATGTCTCAGGCAGTCACAGGAGGTGAGGGCAGGGGCAGGAACAGCCTCTTCTCCTTTCTTACAAGGTTGTTTTTTTTTCCCACCTTGTCGCCGGGCTGAGGTGACTCCCCTGCACACACTCCCTGTCCCAGTGATTTGCATCTGTGTGCCTTGCCTGGGGGATGTCACCTCAGATGTCACCTCAGAGCCTGCTCCCCACCAGGCACGGGGAGCAGGGAGAGAGACAGGAGGAAACACGAGCTTTATTTGTTTAACATGGAGAAGCAAGGACAGGGATTAAAAGGATTTGAGATTCAACAAAAGGTGAATGCTAAACTGACGCGTGGCTGATTTAGAATAGGAGTTGTCTGAGGAGGATTAGCAATGCAAGGGCACCAGCACCACAGGGAAAGGGAAATGGGGGGCAACAAGTGGATCCAGTGTCTTGCAAAGCTGCTCCAGCCTTGCACAGAAACAGGACATTCCTCACAGCAAAGGGAGAGAGCCAAAATCAATCACAGGGACAGGATGGGTCACATCCATGGGGGAATCTGAACGGGAAATAGTCACAAGGGGTCAGGGGGAAAGGAGAAGAAAGGCCTGAGTGTGAGACACAAAAAGGGTGAAAGGTCTGAAGATTGTCCAGTGCCACCCCCTGCCATGGGCAGGGACACCTTCCACTGTCCCAGGGTGCTCCTAGCCCCATCCAGCCTGGCCTTGGACATTCCAGGGATCCAGGGGCAGCCACAGCTGCTCTGGCAATTCAGCCCAAGCAGGAATTCCCAATTCCCAATCTCCCACCCAGCCCTGCTCTGTGGCAGTGGGAAGCCATTCCCTGTGTCCTGTCCCTGTGTCCTTGTCCCCAGTCCCTCTGCAGCTCTCCTGGAGCCCCTTGAGGCCCTGGAATGTGCTGGGAGCTCTCCCTGGAGCTTCTCCTCTCCAGGTGAGCATTCCCAGCTCTCCCAGCCTGGCTGCATGGCAGAGTTACTCCAACCCTGTGAGGATCCTAGTGGCCTCCTCTGGGCTTGTTCCAAGACATCTATATCTTTTTTTTTATTTTGGCCTCTCCAGGGCACAGCACTGCAGGTGAGGTCAGGAAGGCAAAGAAGCCATGGAAGGTCTAGGGTGCAGAAAAGCTTCAGATGGAGAGATCATTTATAAAGCACTGGGCATGGGATTCTTCTCCTCTGTTTTTCCCAGATTTTGATCCTTCCTGCCAAGACTGGCTGCTTTAACAACTTTTCCAGACCAGACTGTGCAGTGAGATAGCCAAAGCCTCTCTCACACAGAGGGAGTCACCTCTGCTGACCACGGGGTCCCAGGATGAGGTTTTACTTCGAGCATCTTCCACTCCCAAGAGACATTTCTGGTTTTTACTGCCTTTCCTGGGGACCCTGGAGTCATTGGGATCATGGTTTCCATGTCAAAGAAACACATCAGTGGGAAGATCATCGTGCCCTGTGTATTCAGAGAAGCAGCTTTGCCCTGCTCTTAACCAGCTGCCTTCAACTCAGATAACCCTGCACTGCAAACCTGGGACTTGCTGTGCCAGGACAGGAAAAAAAGAAGGAAACAGGATCAAAACAAAAAATGAGGAGCAGCAGCATCATTCAGTGTGCAGCAGACAAGAATCTCCCTGTGCATTGGCCTGAATTGTCTTGTCACGGGCAGTTTGTTGGGTGTAAAATAACAATAATTACTATTGGAGTAAATAGATAAACTCTTCCCCATACAGAAGTGTTCAATGAGATGGTTTTTAGCTGTCTGTAGTTACTCAGGGTGCCCTCCTGCTGCTGTCCAGTCACGACAGCATCACGACAGACAAACCATTTAAATCTGTTTATTTCTCTCTCCCTCCATCCTGTCTCCCTCCTCTGACGACACATGAACAATACACAAGATCCAAAGCTAATCCCACCCTGTCACTCTCCTTTTCCAGCCTGCAGAAGCAGAGCTGGACTTGTTTCCTTTGAGTTGCTTTTTTTTTTTTTTTTTTTTTTTTTTTTTTTTTTTTTTATTCCTCCCAGTGTGGCTCAGCGGGAGAAAAAAGCATCCTCCAGTTACAGAGTGATTTGAAGGTTAACACAACGACCTTCATCGGGCTCCTAAGAGGGATAATGATCTCTCACTCTAATCAACAATGCAGACTCCTTTTGATACCAAAATAGCAACTGTTAAGTAAAGCCGATTTTTTTCCCCTCTGTTTTTTTTTTCCTTCCTTCTTCTTTTCTTTTCTTTTTTTTTTTATATTTTATTTTTTTTCTTTGCCTTTTTTCCTAACTGAGCAGAAGCTCAGAAAGCAAATTGGGAAATCCTGTGAGCTTGAAACGGACACGCGAGGCAGTCCTCAATTAGGCTGTTGATCGTGCTCCAATTCAATTAGTTAGGAGCTGATGCTAAGTTTGTTACGGGGTCCTGGGGAGGAAAGGTGCTGACCCTGTTAAGATGATCACTTGTTGGAGTGGTTCCTAAGTGGTGCTGGAGATGGATATGCACGCGGTGCAGGGTGGAGATAATGGCAAAGCTTTCCTTTCTGGCCCTGCTCTGGAAAGGAGCTCTGGGATCTGAAGGTACTGATGCTTAATTGCCGTTTATCTCTGCATATCACACGCGATCTGCAATGTCAGCCACCAATGGCAAATGCAGATTAACTGCCTGTAAGTGATGTATTTACTGACACCCTGCACCTGGATGGGTTATTGCTGTTTATCTTTATTCTGTGTGGGTACCTGATGGGTGACAGCCAATAAAGGGACACACACGTGCCCGCAGAAATGCACAGGATGATTCCATAGTGCTGTGGTGTCCTTCCATGTAATTATGGGGTGTTTTTCTTTGCATAATCTGCATAGAGCTGTTGTTTCTTAAAACCTTGCATTTGGAGCTTCTGCCTCTGTGAGCATTATCCCCAGCAGGTGTGGATACTCCAGCTAACCTCTGTCACACCATGGAAGTGTCCACAGCCAGGTTGGATGGGATTTGGAGCAGCCTGGTCCAGTGGAAGGTGTCCCTGTCCATGGCAGGAGGGTTGGAACTGGATGATCTTTGAAGACCCTTCTAATCCAAACCATTCTGTGATTCTTTGTCACTTCCAAATGAAAACTGAAAGTATCTATGCCTCAGGGTGTAAAATAAATCACGGAATCATAGAATATCCTGAGTTAGAAAGGACCCAGAGGGATCATCGAGTCCAACTCCTTAACTGACAGCCCAACTCTGAGAAACTTGTCCTTTATCTTTTATCCCAGTTTCCATAATTTGGCCAAAAAGGCAGGAAAACTGAAATTCAGCACCATCAGGGGCAGATTGCATCCTGTGAGGATCCACAGTTCTGGTGCAGGCAGGGCATGACCCCAATGCCTTATCAGCTTGAGGTGAAATCTTCTGCTCAGTCTGCTGACCATAATTTGTCATAATTCCCTGAGATCCCTCAGAGTCTCTTCCCCAAAGTGTCCTTGCTCCTGGGTCACTGCTGTGCCTGCTCAGAGGGGCAGTGCTGGGAGCACTGAGGTCTGTCTGATGTGCTGCTGTCTTTGTCCCTTAGAAAATGGATGGAAAAATGTGTCAGAATTACTTGGGGGGAAATGTCACAGTATCCACAGGGTTGGTTTTCTGCTTGGGCAGTTCCTGGTCTGGACTGCTGAAGTGAAGGACAGCCGGAGGGAGGTTTTGGCAGCCTTGTTTCCCACTCCCAGACATGCTGGACTGGGAGGTCACCACTGAATACCCAAGATTGTAGAGAGAAGATGTTCTCAATCCATGGAGCTGAGTCCTGTCTCCAAAAATAACTGAAGAAAAATAGAAGATAGAAAAAAATGAGGCTGGTATGTGGGGGCATCTTTACATCTTGTTGTTTTCTGGGAGTAAGAGGCCTGAAATTATATTTTTATGTCTAATGTCCCTTCTATGTTTCTACTTCATCAGTTTCCTTAAGTTATGAACCATTTGTATGCTCAGCATCCTAGGACAAGGAATTTCAGAGGTAAACTTCTGTGTGTGAAGCGTCTCCACCCAGTTATGCTGAATTGACCTTCTGATGATTCTCCCTTCTTTTGGGAGCAATCAGACTCTACTTCCCTTTTCTTGTACCTCACACTCATCAGCAACCAGTGTAAAACAGAACAGGTCTGTAAATCCCACACACACCACTCAGGAGATGATGTTTGCTGGGATGGTGAGAACCCAACACACCATGGTTTGCATTAAAGAAGGAGGTTACGTAGCAGAAATGTGGAGAACAGCACTGTGGATCTTCTGCTGGGGTGAATTTGTGCTGCTTCAGTGGAATTTGAGGTGTAAATACAGCTTTACACCCCTGGTCCAGTATGGAAAACTGGTGGGAGGATGCTGCTCCCCTGAACCTGGGGGACAAGGCAGAGCTACCTCTGCTGTCTGTGAGGAATGTGTGGTCACCATCAGAGACAGGGCTGAGTGATAGATGGTGATTTGAAATGTTTAATATTCCTGCCCTGTTGAAGGATGTTTCACATTCAGATAAAAGGAGCCATAAATCTTTCCTGGCAATTGAAGCTCTTCTCTACCACTAACTCCTTCTTTCCTTTTTTTTTTTTTTTTTTTTTTTTAAATTGAGAACTCACCTGGATAAGAATAAAAACAGATGAAGAAATGATGATGAATCATAGCAGCCATGAAACAGCCCAGATAAGGCACGATTTGCATTTTCATGTGATAATTTCCCTCTCTTGATGCTTTCAAATTACCTTTAGAACCACATTAATTCTGTCACCACAAACTCTGCCATGGGGAGAGACCAGCCCTGAGAATGGCAATTCGAGGGGCTCTGTTTGGCTTTTTGGGGCCTTGAATGACATCTGGCACACAACACCTGGATTTGAAAGGACACTTGGGTGGTTTTATCACACAGCCCTTGTCCATTCCAGAGGGTAAAAGACATTGGTCTGAATGGGCTGGTTTACTCAGCCTGGTCCAGATTAAGTTCTGGAATAACAATTTTCTCCTGATGTACCAGCTGTGGCACAGGTGCTAGGAGGGAACTGCTACACACAGAATTCACAGAATCACCAGGTGGGAAGAGACCTCCAAGGTCATCAAGTCCAACCCAGCCCCAACACCTCGACTAAACCATGGCCCCAAGTGCCACATCCAGTCTTTCTTTAAACACATCCAGGGATGGTGACTCCACCACCTCCCTGGGCAGATCATTCCAGTACTTCATTATTCTTTCTGGGAAAAACTTTTTCCTAATATCCAATCTGTATTTCCCTTGGCACAGCTTGAGGCTGTGTCCTCTCCTTCTGTCAGTGCTGCCTGGAGAAAGAGACCAAACCCCACCTGACCACAAACACCTTTCAGGGAGTTGTAGAGAGTGATAAGGTCGTCTCTGAGTCTCCTCTTCTCCAGGATAAAGAACCCCAGCTCCCTCAGTCATTCCTCACAGGGTTTGTGTTCCAAGCCTCTCACCAGCCTTGTTGCCTCCTCTGGACGTGCTCAAGCATCTCAATGTTCTTCTTGTTGTCTCACAAGAGTAGAGTCACCACAGTCAATAAATGCTGAAGGAAAAGCAGGAAAATTGGCTCTTTGCTCCATCCTTGGAAGTGTCCAAGGCCAGGTTGGACAGGGCTTAGAGCAACCTGGGATAGTGGAAGGTGTCCCTACTTACAGGAGAGGGTTGGAATGAGATGATCTTTAAGGTCCCTTCCAACCCAAACCATTCCATGATTCTATAATCCTGTGATTCTTACTATGACTACTGGAATGGTCATGTACTTTAATTAATTTATTTTTAACAATGACATGGATTTGGTATATGTAGTGGTTTGAAAGCAAAACGAGTGAGAGGCTCCAAGTCAGAAATACAATTTAATAGGAAGAAGAAAAAAAGAATAAAATAACATAAATGCAAGAATACAAAAGACCACTGACAGAGTGAGAATACAGCCTGAGCGGGATGACGGAAGCAGTGATCCCGTAGAAAGGTCTGGTAGCTGTGCTCCTCTGGGAATCCCGTGGGTAAAGTCCCCCATATTGTCTCAAATCCCAGATTATATCCAGGTGAGAATGCTTGGCTCCTCCCCCTGGGCGGAGCATCTCACAATGGGATGATGAGTCCTACAGGGGCTCCTTGATGGCCCATTGAAGAGAGATAACTCCCGGAGGGAGTTACCTATGAGTCATGCAGCAGGCCATTAACAGGAGACTTATTAACAAAAGACCCATTAACAAAAGACACCTTAACAGAAGACACCTTAACAGAAGATCCACTAACAGAAGAGGGAGGGGGAAATCTGGAAGAACACTGCTTCAGCAATTGGTTTCAACAGTTCATGAAGATGGTGATAGAATACTTTATGCATATCTTATACTACAACCCAGGACAGTACAGAAGGGAGCTGGTTAAACAGCCCTGCACTATTTAATTCTCTCTGTCTGGAATGAGCATCCCTGTGAGTGGCCTGAAGAGAGCCCTGCCTCTGCCATGCTCTCAGCTGGAGCTGTCATCACCTCGTCCATATCCGAGAGGCACTGGTTGCACCCAGCTGTCTGTGTGCCTGCTCCCCAACCTGTCACAGCCAAAGCCAGGCAGGCTGTTTTAAAAAAAACACTTCCAAAAGTACATTTCTGCTACTCCAGTTCGCATGAAACACAGGGAGTCAGGCAGGAGCAGCAGCAGCAGCACTTGGGCTATCTGCTGGAGGGAGAGGGAGGAAGGTGATAAAGAGCTGCAGGTGCCTTGGGGAGTTGTAACCACTTCAAGAAGCACAGCTGGAGCTGGGAGTGGATCCTGAGTGTTCCTCTTCACTCTGCACTGCACAGCTGTAGCAAGGCTGAAGCTGGGCAAGTTTAAACCTTACAAGGAGCTGCTGGTGTTGGATGAAGAAAAGGTTCTTTGAGAGGAGGGTACAGATTTCAGCCTGTTTGGTTTCCAGTTCTACAGCAACACTGCATCAGTGTAAAAGTGTCATGGGAGAGAAAAACACTAAAGCAGAAAAAAAAAAAATTATTGCATTGTCTTTAAGGCCTCTGTACATGTGTATGCTCTAGACAAGAGATTTTGGAAGTTAAAACAACCTGTTTCTCACCTTTCCTGTGTTCTGGACAGGAGATTTTGGAAGTTAAAACAACCTGTTTCTCACCTTTCCTGTGTTCTGGATAGGAGGTTTTGGAAGTACAAATAACCTTTTTCTGACCTCTTCTACGCCCCGGACAGGAGACTCTAGAAGTCAAAATATTCTGTTTCTATCCTCTCCAGGACACAGCCAAAAATATTCATTGCTATTTCCCTCCTCATCCTAATAAAGAGCTGTGAATGCTCCAGGTAAGAGGCTTCATGAGATAACTGACTACCCCTTAAGCAGTCTTGACCCTCATAAAAACCAACCCCACCATGGTCATCTTTCTTCCTGAATAATACATTTCCCATCTGGTCCTGCTGATGATTATACAGGCTAGCCAAGCTCATCTTTTTTATGTGCTTATCACTCACATGGCTATTGATTAAGTGCCTTCTCCTTTTCCCTTCAAAGCTGAAGGCACATCTCTACACGCTCTGAAACAAGGTAGGATCAAACTCCAGAGTAATTCTTTCTAAAATCCCATGTCCATGAAATGCAATTCCGTGTGTGCTGGGGGAATAGGAGGCTTCCCATCAATGCTGGTGACAGATAAGTGGAGCTAACACTGGATTCTGACCTCTCTTTTGTGCCAGGAGATAAATGCTCAGGGCGCCTGAAACCTCTCCTTGTAACAGTTGCTGAGTGTAAAGGGTTGAGAATCAACTTCAGAAATAGAGCAGGTATTTCTTATTTCACCATTAGTATCAAGCTGGAGAGGTTTTTCCACGAAAATGCTTCTCTTGCAGAGCAACTTCATCTAACTCTGACGTGAGAACTTTCTCTATTGACCCTGATGGGGTTGGAGCAAAGGCTGCCACGGGTCACTTGAAACCTGATTTAAACCTCATTTATTCCATGACTCAGTGGGGAAAAAAAAAAAAACGAAACTGGAGAAGAAATAGCTGGGGCACATTTTAGGAATGAAACAGTGGCCATGAACAAGAAGAGGTCAGTGCCCTGTGGTTAATGCCACTGGGAATAACACTGGATACACACCTGGGACATCTCTCTGTGCTGTCTTTACAGCCCAACTAACATGATTTCAGCCACTAATAGTGAAAGGCATTGAGCTGACCTGACCCTGGGGGAGCTCAGGATGTCTCTAAACTTGCTCTGCCCAGAGCTGGGTGTCCCTGTGACCACAAATGTCCCCTGAACAAGGGCCTTGTGCCTGAGGCTCAGCGCTGGGGACACCCCCATGGCCACTGCTCAGGAAAAAACAGCCCTGGGTGGGGACAAGGGGATGGACAAACCAAGAGCGAGGAGAAGGAACTCTGATGAAATTCAGTATGAGGTCAGTGTGTTATCATCTCCACGAGGGTTTATCTCACTCTGAGGGCTGACCTGAAACTTCTCAGAAATGGCTTAATAATAATAATTCATGAGAGGGCTCATCAGGTGTGTTTTGAAAAGCAAAAGGTTTTAATTAAAGAGAAAATAACAAACAATACAAAACAAAAACAAAAACCATGCAGGGAAGCCCCTTACACCTGGCTAAGGCATTTCCTAAAAACCCTGAGCATCTCTGTGCTCTTTCTTATGTACTTAATGTTTTAGGAGGGTTGTTTGGCTTGCTGCCCTATAGAAACAACTATAGGTTTTGAGAAATATCCCAAAGATCCAACTGGTGCCCCTCTGCTGGCACTGGGCCAATGCCAGTGAAGGAAACACAGAAGTTTCTGGTGCTTTTCCCTTGAAAGTTCTGAGGTGAAACTGAAACCCTTTTCCTTATTTGGAAATATTTGCTTGGATGTGGGGATACAATGCAACAAAACCCCATCGTGGTCATCACACCCCTGCCAGAGTGGTGATTTTAATTCAGGCTTTTAATTCCCCCTCCACCTTCTTCATGGAAAAACATTGGATCTGTCCACTTTGGGATGGAGAGGAACACTGGCAGGGTAAGCAGGACACCAGAGGCAGGAGATGGACACTGGGAAGGCAGGAATGTTTCTGTACAGCAGTTTTTACAGCATCATTAATGAAATTTTATTGTCCTATTTGGATAACTCCAACTGTTAGACTGTTGAAACACTTATTGCTTTAAGATTAAATTTTTTAGCTCGGATAGATGGTCTTCCCTTTGTCCCATAACAGGATTTTGACAGCATTGCTAAGCCCTTTTATCACTCTTGGAGAGAAACGTGTCCTGCTGGTGCTCAGAGCATCTCCAGCTGTGGAAACCAGGGCAGACAAATCTTATCCTGGAAGTGCCCATCTCTCCCCCCTGATTACAAACAGCATCCAGACAGCTGGCTCAGAGGGTGAGGCTTGCACTGAAATAGGAGAGGGTAGGTGAGATAAATCCCCGGCTGGGTGAATAAATTTTCAATTTGACTTCAGGAGAGATGTGAGGAACACTCTGGGGAGCCTTCCCTGATGGAAGTGTCATTATATCCAGCGTGTTGGAGTGCAGATAGTCCCTGCTCCTCATTGTTCCCCTGACCTCAAACACCACAGAAAATATCTGTGTTCACCTTGGGGGACTCTGGTGGCAGCCTAAAATTGGCCACCCATGTTTTTAGGAAAGAGAAACAAGCTGGAGAGAGATTTTAAGATTAAATTTCCTCTAGGAAAGAAATCCAGATCCATCTGCCACGCCCCTGCTGGAATAATTTAATAACACCATTCTCCTGCTTTTGGGGGGATCCCTCATCTGTGAGTCTTTTAAGAGAGAAATGTCTAAAACCTGGTTTTCTTTTTCCATTTTGTTTTCCTGGAAATTTCTGTGAAATGAGTGGATCATTTGTCAAAAAGAGCTTTCCCTCCTCACCAGACACACCCTGTGTTCATACTCACAACCAGACAAAGACCCTGGAAACCATCAGGAAAGGTGTTTTAGAGGGTAGAAGAAAGTATCTAAAATAGCAGATAAAAAAGTGAATCACAGATTTTATTCTGAGTATTACAGAGAAGTTGAAGCCTCTTCCCAAATGAGTGGAGCAATGGTAAAGTGAAAAACTAAACACTGAGTTTGGTTTCTCCATAACTAAAATGTGGGAGATGCTGTGCCAGGATGTCAAAAATACCTTTGATTTGGGTCTCAGAGAAGGAGTAGGCTGTGAAGGAGAAAAAAAAAAATGGGAATTTCTGTAGGCTGGACAGGCACGAGGGGCAGAACCCATCACTGCTCCAACTGGGTTGAGGCAAAAACCTTTTGGTTGGGAAGTTCTTCCTCCTTGAGACTTCTTGGGCTGCCTTTGAAAAGCAGCTGGAGGGTGCAGCTATTGGATGTAGATACAATTTCAATATCAACCACTCTGAGAAGCCCCCTAGCCTGGCAAATTTTCTATTCCTCAAATATTCCCAATAGCTGTTATTTTAAAGGGCGAGCGAGAGAAGGAGGCACGTTCACAGATCGATGCTGGAGAAAGAAATCCTGCAGAATTAGCAGAAAGAGAAAAGGGAGTTTCCATGACAACCACCTTCAACCAGCACCACCAGTGAGTGCAGAGTGGGAAAATATAGAGAAAAGAGGTGGTTTGGGGTGCAGCTCCCTGGGTGTGTTTGGGGAAGTGGGCATCTCCCTTGGGAAAGGACCAGGGGAGCTCCTAGAGAATAAAACAGTCTGGCAAGGGAAGGTCTGAGCAGCTCTTGGGAGCTGAGGTGATGTGGAGAACCTGGATTTGTGTCTGGTGGGGCTCAGCAGGGCAGTGTGTGGGGCTGTGGTGGCCTGCTCCAGAGGATATGGAGAAATCCCTGGGGAAAACTCTAAATTCTGCACCGTGCTGGGTGATCCAGAACCCATTTCCATGTTCAGCACCCCAGGGAACCTGTCCCAGCACTCATCCTGCACCCAGCACAGTGATCCCAGCCAGACCCAGCCCCAAAAACACCCAAACTGCCTCCATGGCCAAGTGGCCACTCACTGACCACCCTGATGTCAAACTCCTGCCTCCTCTCTGAGAACAGACTGCATAACCTCAGCCCCTTGATGAGCATTATCCAAAGGGATTTCCATCAAAATAATTCCCAGGGGTTAACAAATAGACAGCAATACCTGCAGGGTCGGAGTAAATAATTTCCAGTGTGTTGTTCCAATGTCATTGTTTTACTGCCACATAAACACATATTTTAGAGGAGGGGAGGGGGGGAGAATCGGCAGCTGTAAGTAATACAGAGAGGTTTGTATAAAAATGAGTTATGCAAATATGATCTCCCTTTCCTTGTGAGGAAAGCAATAATAAAAATGTAAAATAAATCTTAATAGCGTGTCTCAGAGTTAAAATGCTAAGGGGTAAAAGGGGACAGGGGGGAGGGTCAACGCTTGTTGTTTATTATTGAATTCAGTGCTGAATCCAACATGCCTAATGTTCTTGGAGAAATTGAAACATCTAATGTCAAATAAGATCTCCATGGTCTAATTCTTCATTCAGAGCCCTGGGGATAATGTATCCGACGTGACAATCCAATAAGCTTTCACATCTTCATCCATTTGTTTTCAGGGAGCCCTCACACCTCTGCATAAAAAGTAAAAAATATCTTTAAAAAGTCATTATTTCTTACACTGTAATAAATTTCACCAGAGAAATAGGCGTAATTTAAGGAAGGGGAGGGATAAAAAAGGGAAGGGAGGCTGGGTGACAGATTGCCCACAATTTTAACATGCAGGATTCAAGCTGTCATCTATCTGTCTATCTCCATATCTGTCCGTCTGTCTATCCACCTATCCATCTTTATTATCCTGGTGACTTCCATTCCATCTTGAGTGAAGGTTTGTAGGACTGCATCTTTGCTGGCGAAATTTCCCCTGATCAATCACTGCCTCTCCTCAGCTCTGAGGTCTGGCAGGCAGGGCCTGATCCAAAATGAGAAGATAGAGGAGTAAAGGCAGCAATTCCTGCTGTGGGCAGTGTGATCCCACCATGGAGTCAGCAGGAGAGGACTGGCCCCTTTCTCTCCCCAGGAATCACTCAATCATCCAGAGGTACATCCCTTGGAGGGAACAACCCCAGAGTGGCAGGAAAGCAACAGCCTGGGGTAAAAAAAGGGAGGCAGCAGGGAAATTGGGCTGATCTGAGTTGAATATCCCCTGTTTGGTATTAAATTGTCCAGATGAAGAAGGGTTTATGGGAGGGACTGGAAGCAGGATGCTGGTGTGAAGTGGGATGCAGGATGCTGGTGGCAGAGACATCTGCTGACCCGAATCTGGGATCTGCCCTAAGTATCAGACTCATATCAGACTCCTTTCAACTCTCCCAGCCGGGCACAGGATGCAGAACACAGAGGGAGAAATAGTTTTGAGAGACTTGCAAAAACTCCTTTATTCTCTGATGAGGTATTGTGTCACATTTGGTGACAGCAGCATCCCAGGGCTCCGATGGCAGGCTGCAATCCCAGATGGGAATGAATGTTAATGACTGGTGAGAGCAGCAGAGATGTGAGCAGAACCTGAGCCTCCCTTGGGAGTGTCATTTGGTGCTGTCCCACGGAGCCGAGACCAGTCCCATTCATCTATTTCCCCGTGCGGATTTTCGCCCCTTTCGTCGCTCTAATTTGCATTATTATCTGACAGGTAGGAGTCGGGACAGCAGGGTTCTGCTGCTGGCTTTATCTGCATTCCCTGCTAATGGAGAGGACGGGAAATTAGAGGAGGACCTCTCATCTGTCACTGTGCTTTAAGGCTGGGACTAAGCCCTGCTATCAGAGCCGCTCCACAGCAGCACAGGCACATCAAGGTAAACAGCAGTTGCTCTGTTGCCTTTGGCCAGCACGCAGATCAGTCTGTTCCTTGGCACATTAACAAAGTGTTAAATGTTCTTTTCAGATGCTGTTTTCCCTGCCAAACGCAGGAGTAATCCTGACACTGCCTTGCATCCTTAGGCTTTGGGGCTTAGGTCAGGTTGGAGCAGGGGTTGTGGAACAATGAGCCAGCATTAGGCTTTCATTTGGAAACCCAAAGCTCTGCAAAGCCCCGGGGCTCAGGGATGTTGTAGCCAGCTTTGAAACAGAGGTGAGGCTTACTGAGAAGTTTATTAAAAAATGAAGAAGTTGAAAATGAACCCGTGGCCTCTGGTCTGGAGTGGATCTGGCCAGAGATTTCAAACGGAGGCTTTGGATAAATGAAAAGAAAAGATAGTCTGTATAAAATGAGGTAGAGTAGGATCATGTTTTCAGTCAGCTTCATTTGCAGCAGCAGTGGGAGCACACTCCAGATTTTCTGAGGAGCCTTGAGGCTCAGTCCATGACAAATCTGTGACCAAAGTTCAGGAAGGCATTGTGGGCTAAAGCTCACCTTTCAAAAGGAAACCAAGATTGGTTTCTCAGGCCTTAAGTGGGATTTCAAACAGGTCCAGAGCATCATGTGCTCCATGCAGCACCCCGAGTCAGTGGCTATTCACATTTAGACATAAGTTCTGTGGGTTGCAGAAGGGGAATTATTACTGTGGAACGTGATGACTGTGTGATTTTCCCAAACAAAGCTGTGCATCTCACTCCTGGTGAGCTGTAGGTTTTATGGGCTGGAAGTGTTCCTTCAGCTCCTGGGGATAAATGCAGGGCACATCTCTGGTATGGGGCTGCTCTGTTTTGCTGTCACCAAAGGATGAGTGTTCCTGAGGTATTTCCACATTCCCTGGCCTCCAAAAACACATGGAAACCGTGGCAGGAAAAGGTAACCAAAGACCACAAGCCAGATGAAAGGGAGATGTGTTGAGGCTCTCCTTGTCCCAGGAGAATAGAGCAAACTGATTTCGCTGAGAAAGACTTTGCCATGAGGTTTTCTGGGTTTGGTTTTGTTTTGTTTCTCTTTTCCTGGGAGAAGGGGAAATCCCAGTTTGGACTCTTTTGTTTTCCCTCTACAAAACACCGTGTGTTTTTGAGCAGCCCAACAAGATACCTGTTTTTACAGAAACAAGCACAGACAGATCACTGAGGTGTCTGTCTCAGCAGTTCTTCGGATCAGGTGCTGTCAGTGAGTTTTTCTGAAGCAGGAAAGGTGGGAATTACCTTTGTCTTTGGCTGCCCACTCTCAGAACACTGTGTCAGGTCCCCAGTGTGATGTGCACAAGCTGAGCCCATCCATAGCACCAGAATAAATCCCCCTAAGACTCTTTATCAAGGAACCCAAAGCAACTTACAATTTTCTCTTTGCACCTGTAGCTTTCACTGCTTCACTCTGTATTTTGCAGGTGATTGAGAACTGGAGGACAGCAGGAAAATAGCCACATAGACTGAAAATAAACCAGAGCTTTCCTGGGTCAGAATGATGACAACCCCATGATGCAGAGAAGAAAAATTGATAGAGTTCAACTGAGTGCTGTTGCCATTTTCCAGTCTCAACAAAAATCACAATGCACTGAGATTTCTGGGATTATTCTTCTGTAGTCCAGAAATCTGTTGATGTCCTTTCCACTGAGTCATGAAATGAGTTCATTGTCCCAGTTAAACACTGCTGGAACTTGGAAGAAAGAGGAATTTCCTCTCATCTGCACTGCATGGACAGAAAGAGAACAGGAGAAAGAAACAAGATAGAGAGTCACTGGAAGAGGAAATAATTTCCAGGCAAAAAAAAAAAATCAACTTTGCAAAGCACATTCATGTGTATGTATGGACTTCCATCATTTGCACATAATTTAGCAAAAGCAGGAGTGAAATACAGTGGAAAGTTTCAAACATGTAACAGAGCCATAATTTTCCTCTGAATTATGACTGAGTAGTTATTATTTGCTCAGGAAGACTTTTTTTCTTTCTTTCTTCCTTTTTTTCCCCCATCTCCTTTAACATCTCATTAATGTTAATGCAACCCCAGCTCGATAAAAATGGGAAGACAGGGCAAATAGCAGTTTGGCAAATTTATTTTGTGAGAGCAAAATCTTTGGTCTGTGTCAAAGATTTTACTCCACAGCTCTGCAAAATGAGCATCTCTGGGTCCCATTAGCCCAAAGTGAAAGGATCTGGGCAGGGACCATCAATGGGAAGTGAAACAGATTTTTCACTTTGTTTCTTGCTTCCACCTGGGAGACTGAAAGGTGAGTTCCAACCTGGTGGAGCCATCAGAGGGGAAACAAAGCTGGAAAAAAGGAGGACAGTGATCCTGTGGGGGATCCAGGGTAAAAAAAAAAAAAAGCTGTGCTCTTTGCCTCTGTTTAAACATCAGTTTTGCTCTGTACCTGTGGTTGGTCCCACCTGTCCTAGAACCAGGTGAGGCCTGGCTGTCCCCAGGGTCCCAGAACAAGCTTCCTGCCCCTCTCAGGAGACTGGACTGCTGAGAGTCTTGGTCCCCATGGAATGAGAATCAGTACAAAGGGCATTGTGGCCTCTGTTTGGGTCACTTTCTTCTGCTTCTTTCCATGGAAATCCCATGTGGGGTGAAGAAGATCATGATGTGGAGTCAGACAGGACATGGATGCAACTGAACCTTTTCCCAGTGTGCTAAACTGGAAGTGGATGGTGCCCTGGAGGATTTTCATCTTTCCTTCTGTGGGCTGGGGATTTCCAGCTGCAGATCTCCAGGGGGTATCTGCTTTTCTTCCGTGGCTGAGCGTGTTCCAGGTCTCAGAGTTCACCTTCCTGTGAGTTCAGGTGGGTCAGAACAGCCATTTGTGCATCCAGGAAGGTCAGAGAATCACTGGACAGATACAACTCAAGCAAACTCAGGATTTTCTGCCTAAAGCCTCAAGTGAGATCCTTCAAATCCTTCAAATCCATGATGGCAAAACTTCCTAGAGGCACAAGACGGTGGATGGATTATTTTCCTTCTTTTTCTCCATGCAAAAAATAGGACTTTATTCTATTTATCCAAACTCTACCTACTCTTGTTGGAGAAAGACCTCCTGGGGGTGTTTAACCATCACTGGTAGCAAGCCCTGCTTTCCACTCTCCCACTGCAAGCCTGTCTTTATTTACAGCTGTAAAAAGACATTCAAACCTGGTTGCATGATAGTGAACCCACAGCTTCACACATCTCTGGTGAATCAGCCCTTCACTTGTCTCCCTTCACAGTCAGTGGGGAGGGATGAATACCCAGAGGTCTAGTTTGTCTTCCTGAGCTAAGAATCACAGAATAATTCAGGATGTAGAAGACCTTAAGAGGCCAGTTAAAATTTGGTTCCCTAATGGTCTCACCCAACCAAGCTCAGAAATATCCATGGATTTGGAGCCTGCCCTAGTTTTTATCTGTTGGGCCTGAGGACCAAAGGAACAAGGGAACAAACAAAAAAACCACTTCAATACTGGCTTTATCCTTGAAGTAGGTGCAACATCAGCCATTTTTTACTTGGTTTGATAAAGATGTCTTGCCCTGTGGAGCTGGGGTTTGGGAGACATCCATGCAGGGCTGCTTGGCAGGGACCAAGACATCCAACACTCCCATTTCCTGCTGAGGGCCAGACAGGACATCCCTGATGCTGTTTTACACCACAATGACACAGACTCCGAGATTCAGAGGCTGAAGATGACTCCTCTATTTTTGGGATGTGTCTTCCTTTTATACTGTTTTACACAGACCAATTTGATTGGTGCCACAAAGGCAAAACCTCTTCAATCACATTGGTCAGAGCAGAGGGACATCAAGAAGAAGTCCCTCCTAGGAAAAGGAATGAATAACAAAGTTACAGTTACAAAAACATTTCTCCTGTTTACAGAAAATTCCCTGGGAAAAGAATTTCAGAAAACCAAAACACCTCAGACACAGATCCAGGGCTACACACCGCAGGGACACAAACCCTGTGAGAGGGCAACTGAGCCAATTGCCAAAACATGACCAAATCATTCCTCCTCTATTATTTAAGAGGAACTGACAAGGCCTGGAATGTGTAAACAGCAGAAGCCCTGTTCCATAAATTCTGTTACATCCTCTGGACATTGGCAGATGGAAGCCCCCATCCTGTTTTTCCTTTTTTTTTCCATTCTTAGTGTCCTCCATCAGGACTACACCATCATCTCCAGTGTCAGTAGAACATCCAGCTCTTCCTTTCCACTTCTTGGGGAAGCCAGTTACTGTTCTCTTTAATAAAAATGTGGAAAAAAAAAATTTAAAAAAAGGAATGAAAGGTAGAAAGGTAACAATTATCTTTTTCAATCAACATTCATATGAAAGGTCTCTAATAATAATAGCACTTAACACTCTTAAGCTCCAAAGTGCTTTTCAGACATTAACTAATGAATCAAGGAATCAGGGAGGAAAGGCAAGTAGCTCATCCGTCTTGAGCTTTCCAGCTGTCATGGGATTTCAGACCAGGCTACTGCAAATGCAGGAGCAGGAGAAGCCAGAGGTTTCTACAGCTGCAGGCACAGGAGTGTCTCCCAGTAGCCCTGGGATCTTTGAGCACTGGATTTGGAGTCCAGTTTGGGGGTCAGGAGCTTTGCTCAGGGAAAAGGCAGGTGGACTCCACAAGGCACAGCTGTCAAATGTGCAGCCCAGTGCAGTCCCTGCTGACAGGGCTGGCTTGGGGCTGGTTTTGGGCTGATTTTGGGCTGTTTTGGGGTCTCCTGCAGCTGCCTGGAACTGGAACTAGGTCTGGCTGCACCTGTGACACTCCACTGCAGTCCTGAGCTTAGGCTCAGCCTGGTTGAGAGGATTTACAACCTACACAGACAAGGTTTAATAGAGGGAGACTTAACCCAGCGAGGGACTTCCTCAGTCACTGGAAATTAGGGCTGTAAAGAGGTGGAAAGACAGCAAGGCAGGATCATTTCCACCTAATTAGTTCCTGACAAATGCATTTATCCAGCTTCACCAGGATGGCAGTCCTACCACTGCCATCACCTCCTTGCCAACCTCTCTAAACACACCAATGCCACCAAGGCAGTTTCTTATCCTGAACCATTCTTTAAAACAACAGTTTCTTGTTTTATCCACTGATGAGATTCTTTCATGTTGGACAAATCCTTCTCTAGAGCAGCAGAATTTTACCAAATCCCACCCTGACCCCATCTCCCTTCTTGTCTCACCCCAAGGAGCACCTTTACTCCATATGTTTCCCAAATCTGTGTTTTTTAATAAAAATCTGTGGCAGCAACAGGAAGAAACTCCATTCTCCTGCCTTTAAATTCTCAGTCCTAATGAGCCTTTAGTCCTTCTGTTTTAAAGTTGTGGATAGAGAGGTGTTTGACACACCATCAACACAAAATTTCCATTCTTAGGGAGCTCCAAACATTCTTTATTGTTCAAGACAGAAGAAAATAGAAAAGGCAAAGGGGAAAGGAAAAAGGAAGGAAAGAGGAAAGAGGAAAGAGGAAAGAGGAAAGAG
>JANPWX010000490.1:588849-629943 GCA_024734555.1 Trochalopteron elliotii
GAAAGGAAAGGAAAGGAAAGGAAAGGAAAGGAAAGGAAAGGAAAGGAAAGGAAAGGAAAGGAAAGGAAAGGAAAGGAAAGGAAAGGAAAGGAAAGACCACTTCTTTAAATGACTGCTTTAAGAAAGTATTTCCCCATGGATGGATATTTTGCAGGGACTGGATCCAAAGTTTAGCCACAAAGTCTGTTCAAGAGGATGAAACAGGCAGAACCCCCCAATTCCAACATTCCCATGGTTTTGCATTTCATATTCAGTGGGAAACAATAAAACCAGAATAGGGCTTACAGGTTTGCCTTGATTTTTGGGGGGAAATATTGAAGGTGTGAGGCAAAATCCCCAGCAAAGTCCAGCTGTTAACTCTGCCATAGAGAAGGGAAATTTGGCACTGGGGAAGTTGGAAATGGGAAAAGAAGCGACAAAGCCCTTTTAAAAGTGAAGGAAAGACGGGAAGAAAACCCACTTTATATCCTGATGATGATAAAGCTGAGAAATTATAAACCCTTTAAAACAGCCTTTAGTTCACAGCATAATTGGATTTCATGTTTTGGCAGCGAGATGTGATTATTCCTTCCCAAATAAAACATTCTTCCTGTGAATGATGACCGTGTAGAATTACCATGGCTAAGGAGTTTAGTGAGGAAGATGCTTTGCTCATCTTCCATTTCCTTCACACCAGGACCTCAAAGCACTTTGCACGTGGTGATAGCAAATATTTCTGCTCAGTCCCTGCTGACATTCCCACTTGGCTGATGGAATAGGGAACATGATTTCAGGATATCCTGAAGTTTGCACGACAGCTCAGAGAACTACAACCACTGATGTTCCTGCCCCAAAAATTACTTCAATATTCTATAACTGATGAGAAATCCAACTGTATTGCAATAATTTGCTTCATTAATATGAAGTTTCTTTTACAGAGCTTACTTCTACTCTTCTGAGAGGGCACAGCAGGACAATGAGATTTCCCATTATGTCCCAGTGTACACAGGGATATTTTTGTGTCTTGTTTAGGTCCTTTCTGGACCCCACAATTCAGAGCCTGCAATGCCCAGGGTTTATCCAACGTGGTGCATCTGTAGAAGAAATTTCATATTCTCGCCCTTGCCATCACATTTTCCCTTTTCATAGTCTCTTGTTGGCTTGTCTCTGAAAAATCATCCTGGGATTCTGCTGGATTGGCTCCAAATCCTGGCATTCACAGACATGTGGAAAGATAAGGAAATGCACAACTCGCTGAACTCAATCATAAACATTATCTCAGACAACAATAACTGCAGGCAAGGGGCCAACATGTGCTATGGTCAGAGTTATGCTCCAAAACAGAGTAGGGATTGTTAAGCACCACAATGATTAGAACAAATTGATTTCTTGGCCAAAATAATGGTGGCTTGGTTTTGGTTTTGTTTTGATTTTCAAAAGCTGCATGGGAACCATGCAAAAATGGGTGTGAGAGTGGAGAGCTCTGATGGCAGAGCCCCTGAAAAATGTCAAAAGGACTAAGAAAGAGAAAGCAGCACTTAGGTACCAATCAGGCTGGGCTTGGACATGGAATTAGAGGATATTCTGAGTTGGAAGGGACACACAAGGATCATCAAGTCCAGCTCTAGAGTGAATGGTTCACACAGGGATGTAACCCCCAATTCTGGCATTATCAGCACCAAGCTCCAACCAGCTGAGCTGATCTCAGGGTCCATGTCAGGCAGGTTAGACTCTTGATTTTACAGCTGATCTAGGGCCCAGACATGGTTATTAAGCTTGCTCAGCCAGGAGAAGGAAGTAGTTTTACAAGTTAGGAAACTGATAAAAGGATTATTCTGTTTGCCATGGATTCTGCATCAGTCCTGGTGAACATGCAGAGCTTTCCCTGTTGGGGTTTGGGTCTACATCAGTCCTTTGCTCTGTAAGTCTCTGCAGCCAAGTCTCCACAGTGTAACCAAACAATTTCTCCAGCCTTAAACTTCCCTGCCAGTGTTCTCCCTCAAAATTCTCTTTTTGAGCCCTGACCACCTTTCCCATCAGGGGTGGAACGTGGCAGTTCAGGTCAGAAAGTGATGCATGGTGGAGGGGAAAGAGCTGTAACCTTTCATAAAGCTCACAGGCCTGTTCCTGAACCCAAACAACCTGACCCAGAGCTGCTGCAGCAATTTCATCAGGAGCAAGGTGTTGTAAAATAGCTCAAAGCAGAAAATGGGAATACAGAGAGAGAAATACACCCAGGCAGAGCATAAAGCATCGAGGCAAAATGAGGGTCATATAAAACCTTAAGTCACACAGGAACAAACCTGAACGGTGGTGCTCATTGTCTAAATGAGAAAAAACACACAGGAAAGCAAGAAATAAAAGAACAGTTTCAGTAATTGAAATTTCAGGAGAACACAAAGAAGCAGGCTGTGATTTACCACAGGTAACCATCCTCTCTGATACAAATCACCCCTGTGACAAACATCTTGTAAACTTTATGGGCAGAAGCTCAGCAGTGAGAATATTCAGTTGCGGGAGAGGGAGAAATATCAACATTTGTTTTTTCCTCCCAATCCTAAGCAGGGTTTACAGGATGGATGGGGATGATGGGATGGATCTGCCCTTTGGATTGCAGTTCCCTGGAGTGCTGAGCAGCAGACGGGAGCTGAGTGACAGTTCTGGGTGTTAGTGGGTGAGTGGGATGCTCAGGAGGAGAGGATTTCCTGTCCACTGGTAGTATTTTTGTCAGTCTTGGTGCTGATTTATGTGGCTGATAAGTGTGTGCTAGGTAAGGGCTAGAGGGGAAAGGAAAACTGAGTCCCTTTCCATGGAATAGAATCATGGAATGTTCTGGTTTGGAGGGATCTTAAAGATCAGCTCATTCCAAGCCCTCTGCCATGGGCAGGGACATTCTGCTGCTCAGAGCCCCATCCAACCCAGCCCTGAGCACTTAATATTTAATTCGCTTTTCTAGTGGGTCTGAACTGGTGGCCTCAGAAAAGAAACTTCAGGGGAAGGTTTGCTCCAGGCAAACTTGACCCTGAGCTGTGTAGCCATGGAATGCAAAGAATCCTCCTCTTTTCCAAGGCCATCTCCACACAGGGGATGGAGAAATGCAGATTTCTTCAGAGATCTGGGAGACTGACAGTCACTCCTCTTTTTCTGTGGGAAATGGGCTGCAGCCATCACAACTGGACCTGGAAAAAACTCAGCTGGATGAGCAATTTCACCACGGGCCTTGAGCTTTCAGGTGTTTTGGCCCCATCCATTTCTAAAGAAATTTTCTTTATATGATTTTTAGACATTTAGAAGAAGGAATTTCCAGGAGAGCTGGAATGGTGAGGTGAACTTCTTTGAGTGAACTTTCTTCCCGTGCCATAAAAGATGTTGTAGAGAAGGTGCTGTGTCCTTGTGAGAGCTGGGTCTGGGATGGGAACCCACAGGGATGCTCAGGTGCCAAGTGTGCAAGGGCAAGTGCAGACTGGTGAGAATTCCTAGAGATGGGAGCTGAAAGGACCAGGAGGGTTGTGTGTGGTGGGGGAAAAAGCTTTCCCTGCAGTTTCTGCTGGGATGAAGGCTGCCTGGACAACAGGCTTGCTGACCAGAGTCAAGAGTTCGAAAAATCGAAGAAAAAGATCAAAATTGAGAGTTTGAGGTAGACAAATCTGGGAAGTGAATCTCGCTGTTGCCCTTTCACAGGTGGTGAACGAAGAGGTGAAAAACACTTTGTGCTTTTTCCCAGTCCTTGTCCTCACTCTTGGTTTGTCTTCCTTCAGGCTGCTGCTGCTTTTGTGAAATATCCACCAGTCCTGAAAGGAAAGGGGATATTCTAGGCTTTTTGGGGAATGAGCTGCAAGCTTGAGACAGCAGCCCTGGCTCTGGGGAGGCCCCACTGCCACCTCTTGCTTCCTCTCTCCCACAGGTGTTTGAGACCTGTCTTTGACCTGGACAAGGTTCAGTTTTCCAGGGCCAGGAGTGCCACAAGTTTAAACCATTTTTTGGGCTTGGTCCCAGGACTTTCATCATTTCCCAGAGAATTCCCAGTCTCGTGCACCACCTTGTTTTCCTGTCTGTTTTTTGTTTTTTTCAAGAGGTGCACGACACCAAGCTGAGGAAAGGCCCCAGTTCTGCTCCCTGCTGCTGTGCACCTCTCCCACATTTCACCACAGCAGAGAAAAGTCTCTTCCTCTTCTTTCTCCTCTGTCCAGCAAGGTCGTGCAGAGACACTGCAGATCTCCCCCTCTGCAGATTTCCCACATCACCAGCTCTTTATCCTCTGCTCCGAGAGGACAGATGATTTGATCAGGAAAGCTATTTTCCTGCAATGTAGATTATAATGGAAATCTGGAGAGCAGCCCTGACTCCGAGCCTCTGCAGCTTTATCCTTTTAAAAGCACAAGCCAATTAACCTCAGCCTGCAGGGAAAGAGCCCCTCTGTTAGAGGCTGGGTTCTTGGAAAATGAGACGTAGGGGATTTAAATTCACAAGGCTCTGAAACTCCAGCCCAAGCACAGAGCACTCCCCATGGCTGCACAAACCTCCCCAGTGATGCCACACACATGGACACGGGGCTCTACAAGCTCCATGCACATGGTGGGGGTCTCTGAGGCTCCCCAGGATGTTGCTCCACTTCCCTCAGGCTGCTTGAAGGGTCAGGGTTAAGGACTGGAATTCCTGGGGACAGGGGTATAATTCATATCAATCTGGTTTGTGAAGGATGGTGTCAAGAGCTCTCTCAACTGGAGATGCTCGTGGAGGATAAAAAACAGCCCAAGGCCCAGGCTCAATAAAGAAATCACAGGAATGGTGATTGATGAATGGTTCCCACCGTGGGAAATGAAGGGCACAAAGACTAATTAGCTCCTAAGGGTTACACCACTAGGAAAGGACTCAGCTCATCCTGAAACAGAAAAGATGCTGGTTCCTGGAAACTTCTGTTTCTCCTCCATTTCAGGAGCTGTGATTGGCACCTGAACACTGGGTGAGCCAAACATGAGTGTCACTGATGCTTCACAGGATCACAGAATCACTGGTTGGAAAAACTCTCTAAGGCCACTGACTCCAACCATTAAACAGCCCTGCCAAGGCCACCACTGAACCATGTCCCCTGGGGCCACATCCACACATTTTCTGAACCCTTCCAGGGCTGGTGCTTCCACCACTTCCCTGGGCAGCCTATTCCAATGCCTGATTGTGGGCCTGATATTTCTGGGTCTGAGAGATTTTAACCTGCCAGCAACTGCTAACTTTGTCCCAAGGAAAAATTTCTCAAGAAAGTTTCTTCTCAAAACAATCTTGACAAACAACTCTCCTTTCTCAAACAATCTTTCTCCAGGTGGTGTTTTGCTGTTTCTCTAGTTTATGGGATTAGAGAGGTGTTGTTCCTATTCACCAATCATGTTAAGTCTGTATCAGAACACCTTATAAAAAGTAGTAAGAATTAGACAATAAAAGCCTTTTTTCTGTGCTCTTTGCCTTCTGAAATATTTGGAGTCTTTCTTTCATGTCCTACAGGGACACCTGATCACCCTTTCAGTGAAGAATTTTCCCTTATATCCAGTCCCAACCTTAGCAGGTACAACTTGAGGCCGTTTCCTCTCATCCTTTTGTCAGGTTACCTGGGAGAAGAGACCAAACCCACCTGTCTACAACCTCCTGTCAAATTCTTTTTTCATAAAAAAAAAAAAAAAAAAAAAATGAATGACAGAGACAAGGAATCTTCCACATCTCTGCCAGTCTTCCACATCCAAATGTTCTCTGCTTATCCCACAAAACTCCTCTGCCATCTGATGTGTTACCCTGGCACCAACTGTTTCCTCAGGAAAGGCAGGCACACACAAAACACCCTCTCAACCAGACACCTCTCCCCAAATCATGCTAACTACCTGTCCTTGTGCTCCTTCCATGACAACAGCTCTTGTTGGAGACGTTCACATCTCCAGACATTTGACAAGCAGCTGAGTAAATGTCAACACCCTTCCAGGGGAAGTGTGGGATTTAAGGGAATTCAGCGCTGACTGGGAAATTGCAGTCGGTTCTGGGGTGAGACTTTCTGGTTCCTACAGCTGAACCCCTTGCCAGCATTTGAGGCCAGGCAGCAAAAAGTGCTGTACCTGTGGGGGTGAGGGATGGACGGAGAAATATCCCTGCTCCTTTGAAGTCACAACCTATTTTTTATGATGGAGAAATAATTTGGGGTTAAAGCAATATTCTGGAACACTGGAGTATTCTGGAATACTCCCTGAATAGCCTTGGATGTGCATGTAGTAGGTGTCACTCCTGCCCATTGTGGAACCAGGGGATCTTTAAGGTCCTTTCTGACCCAGACCATTCTATAATTCAGTGATTTGGTGGCTGTTGGCATTTGATTCTCACCCAAAAATTCCTTGTCAAGGTTTCCTGGACCTGTTGTCCTCAGGAACAGGTTCTGGCACTAAGAGCAGTCCCCCCCAGGAGAACACCAAGGAATTGCTTCAGCACAGCCTCAGTGGAAACAAATCCTCCCTGTTGATTGTAGCATTTCCCAAAATCCAGCATTTTCCATTGGCTCCAGTTAATTTACCAGGCCTTTTCCTGTGAGCTCCTACAGCTTCCAGGCCCACAAGTGCTGTGGCCCCTTCCCTGTGTGGGATATATGGGCTGGGGCTCGTTTTCCACAAGCTTTTTTGGAAATAAGCACTGCAGGCACCTTCCTCTTTCTTCATCCCTTTGTAGGGAGGAAGAAATACTGTTATGGAGCAACAAAATTCACCTGGGAACAGATCCATGGGAAGGATGAGATGAGGAGCTCCTGGACAATGCCTATTTCTCTCCTTCAACAGGGAAATTTCTCTGGCAAATCTCACCTGTGGAATTTCTTCAGGAAAGATATCCATGATCACAGGGTGTTGGACAAGGTTCACTGAGTCACACAACTCTGTTTCTGCTTATTAGAGATATTTAGGATAAGGTGGATTTAAATGATGATTTCTCCACAAAAGTTTCAGGGGTTATGATCAGAGAGAGCAGACAAGGAGAATCCCTTCCCTCTTAGCCTGTTGGATTCTCCATTAAGAGCCAGTATTAATTTTAATTAAGAGCACAACAGGCTGGTGGAATCCACTGCTGCAGGATATTAAGAGTTTGCTGTGCCTTTAAATGGTGGCTGCACTGAAAGTTTGTGTTTTTAAGCAGCAACTCCAAGCCAGTGGGTTGAAAGTTTGCTGAAGCTCATTTAGGCAAGATTAACGTTGGAAAACATTTTCTAACAACACAGATAGGAGCAGAGTGTCCATGGGGGATGTGGAATGTCCCTCCCTGCAAGAAAAGCCTCAATAAAGAGGTGGCAGCACAGTTCTGGATGTCCCTCAACCTGCCAGGAGCAGGGAGAGGCTTAAGTGATTCCTCAGGACTCTTCTCTGTTATAATTTCTGGCAGTATGGAAGTCAGTTTTTAGCATCTTTAATTAAAAAAGAAAAAGAGATGTTGGATGGCATTATTGAATGGCACAGGTTGAAAGGGACCTCTAGAGGGGTCTGGTCCAACCTCCAGCTCAAAGCAGGGCCACCTTCAAATCTGGGACATTTCTTGCCCACATGAGGGGCAAAAGATTTCTCATGTAGAGTTTGCATCACCTGTGTGGGCCCCCAGTGCTGCTGCCTGGCCAAATTTTGTGAAGATTTTTGTCCTTAATTCCAGCTGAAACTGGAAATTTCACCCAGTGGCTGCCAGCTCTGACCATTTCACTGCTTCTCTGGGGACAGCCCAGCCCTGCCTTTTGTGTCACCTGCTGGAGGTGATGCTTACAAAGAAAACAGTTGCCCTTGCAGGCTGCCAGGCTGAGCACACCCAGGACCCTGCTGTTTCCTTCACAAGTCACACCCCCAGCTCACTAATGGGTTATTTCTTCTGTCATCCCAGGGGTAAAGGGGATCCCAAAATCCAGATCCTTCTCTGCCATGTTCACTGCAGCCTCCATCCCTCTCTGCCTCCAGTTGCTAAGTGATATCTCTGCTCTCCAAAGTCACTGACACAGACCCTTGGCTGCTGCATTTCACTATTCAATTTGCAATTTAAATTCCCTGACAGGCAGAAGCAACCAAGCTGTTCACTTAAGATTGCAAGAAGTTATATTGAAATCCAGGAAATCACCAATGCCTCGAGCTCTTCATAGATTCCACTTTGATAATAATAAAGACAAAGGTTGGAAGAGGGGAGGGGAGAGATAGGTGCCCATGTGTGGGGACAAAGGATGGAGCAGAGACAGTGGGGTGTAATCACAGGGCTGGAGTTGTGTTATTTGTGTTATACACCCTTTATTTGTGTTGATTGTTGCACGTCCTGATCTCTAAAAGCTTGTGCTTCTGCTTGGGCTGGTTAAACACCTTTCAGTGAAATTAAAACACTCCCTTGCTACCTCTTTTTCAACCCTTCTTTTCTTTATCAGCATTTCCTAGAGATGGAGGGAGATTCCCTTTGCATCACGTTGTCCTTTTCTGAAACACCCGCAGAGGGATTGTGGCATGAAGGACAACAGGGAAGTGTCCCTCATCCCAGGCAGGATGGTCAGGTCCTGGATATTCACTGCCTGTGGCCCTCCTGGCTACACCCAACTGCTCCCAGGGATGTCCAAACCTGAATTTTGGCCACACACAGAGGATGTTGTATTTTAGTTTTGGGACACCTGTGTCCTCCTTGCACACGTGGGATTTGTGCTGAGTGAGGAGGAGAGGGGCATTGCTACATCAGACAGAAACGGGCAGGAATTATTTGGAAAGGGCAGCTCTGGAGAGCCACGGGGAAAGGATCAGGAGCTTCAGTGCTGGGGGAATGGAAGCTGCCCTGGGCAGGAATCAGGTCCTGACACCGGGGGAAGGTTAGGAACCCTCTGATTCTCCCAAACAGACATTTCTCCGCTCTGAAACCCTCCGTGGGCTCGGAGCCGTGGGGTTTGCAGGCCAGCAGAGGGAACCCTCCACCGCAGTTATCCCAAATCCCGCAGCTGCAGGGGATGGGCAGCAGCGGGGCCGGGGGCTCGGGGGGGTTTGCAGCTCCCTGCCTGCGGGACGGCGGAGAAAAGGGGCTGATCCTTCTCTTTCCGGACAGGGTGAAAGCTCCAAACTGAAGGAATTCCATTAAAAAAAAAAAACAAAAAAACCTTAAAATCCTTTGTGGATATCGACTCCCCTTGGGTAAGGCTGGAGAGTGGCAGGGCAGGGAACAACCTCTGCATCATCAGCCTGTAATAGATGTGATTATAAATTCGTGCAATTAAAACATAGAAGGAAGTTATAGCAAATGATAGAACGTATATTTTCTATAACTCTGTGAGTATAAAAAGTAACCTTGATTCCCAAACTGAGAGGGGCGTTCACCAAATACCAAAACATGCTTTGTATACAATCTAACATCTCAATTTGCACCAAAAAAAAGGGTAGCTTACCAAAATGTAGCTCCTTGAGCTAATCAGATCTTGAGCACCCAAACCATCAACCCACCATCAACCCACCATCAACCCACCATCAACACATCGACACCCATTCCAAGAGTGGACCCTGCATTTGACGACATCATCATCCCAAAAGAGAATTCCTAGAAAGTCCTTTCAAACTCGGCCCAGCACCAAAAAATCTGTTCAAAGTTCATCATCAAGTGAAAAGACTAAGTTTGAATTTGAAAAACACAATACCTCTGCTGCCTAAAAGCACAAAATACAGTATAAGAACTCAAACTCAAACCCCAACAAATCGTGGAACAGTGCGAGATAGCAACCCTGCTGTCAGTCGGCTGTTTCACCCAACATTCGAATGTTGTTCCCTGTGGCTGTCCCAAATAGATTTAAAATAGAAAAATAAAACTTATTATTTTTCTGTCCAATTAGCTAGTTGATCATTTATAACAAGCCGGACACTGCCAGCCCCACCTGCCCAGAGAGGGGCAGCGACCTTCCCTAAAAACCATCAGCAGCAGAAACCAGGCAGCCAAATCCCCTTCCTCCGTGTGAGCCTCTGGGTAATGGGGGTTTGGTGCAAGGATTGTCCTCCCTGCAGGGACAGGAGTGTGACACAGGTGACACCTGCCACGACCACCGCTGGTGTGGGCATCACCTTCTCCTCCTTCACTCTGTGTTTCTCCAGCCTCACATCCTCTGTCTGAGGCACAGGATGGAGTTTGGCCAGCCAGGTCACTACAGGAAGGTCTCAAAAGTTTCTCGTTGAGCCTGTCCCCTTGGCAGACGCCACCAGGTGCCCTCAGGGGAAGGAGACAGCTCTGAAAAAGCTCGGTGGAGCTTTTCTTCCAGTCCTAAGTGCAATGTTTTTCAACTTCAGCTTCCCAAATTGCCCCGATCTGGGAAATTTTCCCCAGACTCTCCACCTAAATTCCTAGAGGATCTGCTCTCTGTGACAAAAAGGGACAGTCCTGGAGCTGCTGCTTTATACCACAGACGCTGTACCAGAGAGAGTGCTTGTAATGCATTTTGTGAGACAACTTTCCTTGTTTTTTTGGTGGTTTTTTTTTTTTGTTTTGTTTTGTTTTGTTTTGTTTTTTTTTGCCTAGGACTGGGTGATACCAAGCTACAGACTGACTCTGAGGAGCAGCCAACAGCTCAGTCTCTTGTATCCTTGGTTTTAAGAGCTCCAGTGGGCATCTCTGGATTTTTCCATCCTGAACACTCTGTGTCAGTGAGTTGCTCCAGTACCCTCAGGGCTATGTTAAATACAAGGCAAGATCAAACTGAGAGCAGCAGGATGGGCAACAACCTGCCCCTGCAAGGCTGAAGTTCCCATCCTCAATTGCAATGCTTGAATAATAAAGGCTCCAAAAGGAAAACAAAAAGGGTGCTCGGCCAAAGGAAATTAATTTCTGCTTTGTCTTCTTGCACTTTCTTGGGATTAAAACTGTTTTGCTTTCAAAAGCGTGTTCAGAATGAAGGTTTTTTGTTGCAGGTGGCACAGTGGGATGCTGGTCCAAGCTCCTAAGGGTCTTCTCCCTCCTTCCCATAACTCAGGGAATTTGAGTTGTTGGTGAATTCCCACCTGTTCCTGCAGCACCCACATTTTTTCACTGTTCTGCTTTTATATTTGTGCTGCTCCTTCTTCACAGACGAGAAATGCTGGATAACTCCAGTCCTTGGATATGTTCAAGCTCTTCACAGGAAGGCAGATCTGACCCCCTGTCCCTCCAGAGCCCTGCAGTCCTGAGCAGTTTGGGAGCTCTTGAGCTCCCAGCACATCCTCCCCCTGTCCTGTGTGGCACCCCCCATGGTGCCACCAGCCAGGTGATGCCCTGGGATACACTGGGATGGCCCTGTCTGCCTTAAAGAAGGGCAAGGAAAGTGAATGGGATTCATTCTTCCCTTTCCAGGAAGGTTCAGTGGGAAAGGTGACAGCAGTGCCTGGTGGTTTTCAGCCAGGTTCCACCATCTGGGACCTTTCAGCCCTTTGTGCTTCAGGTCTGGTGTCAGTTTTGCTCCTTTTTCATGCTTTTTGGGATTTGTCACTGCTGAGGTCACTGTCAAGTGCAGGGGACACAGAACAGAGCTGCCCTGCCCAGCCCAGCCAGAGGTAGGGTAGGGTTGTCTCCCAAAGCCAGGAACATCACCAGGCTCACATGGAGATTCCTCAGGAATATTCTGGGCAGATTTTGAGAGCTAATGGGATTTAGGTGGAATTCTGGGTCCTCAGTCCTGAGCACTGCATTTGTTCTGATGGAGGTTGGTGCCCAGGTCTGGTCACAGACAAGAGAAATAACAAATGTCCATCTAACTCTTGGAAGGATGGGAACTGCTGGGGGACACAACCCCCCCTCTGTCCCACATTTCCTCCCCATTATCCTCTCTCTCTGCTCTTGTTGTACATTTCTGGATAAATTTTGAGCCTGGATTAACTAATTTTTCCCAGCTGCCTGAAGCAAACAGGGTTTCCCCATCCCTTCAGCTTAGCCATGAGCAATCCTATTCAGATGTTCCCTCTTCCAGGCCATCAAAAATGCTCTTTCAGGTGCCCAGGATCCCCAAGAGGTTGTTGCTCTCTTTTCAGGCAGAGAAAACCTTGACAAAATCAGGGGTTTTTTTCCCCCTGTGTGTCAGGTACAGACTGGCTGCCACGCTCCCCCCTCCTTCACCCCACCTGGGTGAACAGCCTGGGTTTGAGGCAGCACCTGGGGAAGGGCTGGCCTGGCACCCTCCCCTGCCTTTGGGATTGTCACACCACCCTCGTTGGACTCATTCCTCTGTTCCTGCAGAAACAAACAGGCCCCTGAGCTGCAGCAAATTGATTCTCCGTGCTGTAACTGAATTACAAGCCTGAAATGCTCCCTCTCTCTCCCCCTTTCATCTTCTCCCTTCTGTTCCTGCCTCACAGGGAGGAGGAGTTTTCCTTCCAGTGAATGCAGGGATGGACAGAAGAGCTGGGCTGTGACCCATCACTGCCTGACCCTGAGGCACAACTCCACTTTTGCCCTCTGGAAAGGAAATTCAACATGTGTTGATGGGGAAAGGTCAGAAAAAGTCAGTGCAAGGATATGGATGTGAAAGGAGATCCTTCAGCCTTCAGGTTATCTCAGGAGGAAATTACCAAACCCTTTTCTCTGTCCCTGAGAGGTGTAGCAACATCCCCAGGCTTCCATGCAGGAATATCTCAGGGGAAAATGTGGTTTAGGGGATGAGACTCAAGTTTTTCTCTCTTGAAGTGGAGATGGAGATAAGGACCTGCTCTCCCAGAGGTTTCCTTTCTGCTTTGTGTATCTCAGAGCCATGAGCACTGACCACATGGAGCAACCAATATGAACTTCACCCCTGGGGCAGGCATGGGAGGAACAACCCTCTCAACACCCCCTGGGATGTGGGATCTGCACTTTCTCTGGCAAACTACACTGGACATGATGACAGGGTGCTCCTTTTCTTGATGCTCTGTGCCCATGTCCGAGTTTTGGCAAGTTGATTAATTCCTGGAAATTGTCAGTGCTAGTTTGGCCTTGCTGATGACCCAAGGGAAAGATGTTTTTCCCTCTTGCACCCTCGTGGTGTTTGAAAAGACATCAGTCTCCAACCTGGGGAGTGAGAGAAATAAAGAAAATCTGAGTGTCCTCCTGTGGAAAAATGTCCTGGGTTCAGGGCAGGTTTGTCTTGTGCCTGGGGTCACTGGGGGAGCTCAGGAAACTGACAACCAGACTTTCAGAAATTGGTTTATGGCTCCCAATTTTCCTGTCTTTTCCTGAGAAAAGACAGGAAAAATCCTGAGTGCCCAGAGCAGGGGCAGAGTAGCTGTGACTGCAGCCTGGATTCTGGGCTGCTCTGTGGCTCTTGTCTGGTCTAAGCTGTCATCAAATTCCCTCTGTAATCAGCACAGAGAAATCAGAGCTGCTTTAGGGTGATTCAAGTCCACTTATCTCAGACACCTCTCTCAGGAGGCCTGAAATTTCCCTATCTCCTTGCACAGTGTGGAGATGGGGGCGAGGCCAAGGGCTCAGGAAAGCAGATGAACTTGCAGGCAGGAAGAGTTACCAGGAATGCATCCAAGGCCCTGAGCTCTGCTCCAGACTTCTGCAGGCTCCAGAGCAGGCTCGGGGCTTCTGTCACCCACTGATGTCCCAGCAGACACACAGGGGCAAGCCCAGCCTTTCAAGAGCAGGAACAATTCCCACTGTTCATCTCAGCCTGCTTCCAGAAGGTTCCAAGCACACAGCGACCCTCAGCATCCACCCCACCAGCCTGTTGTGGATGGACAGAGATCCTTCTGATGCCTTAAGTTTGAGCTTTCATGTTTTTCAGGTTCTGTGCTGCCCAGGGGTGCAGTTCTGAGCATCACATTCAGTGTCACTCAGCTCTCCTCACAAGGCAGGTAAACAAAACAAATCCTTTTCCTGATGAAGACCAAGGACAACTTTCAGGACCAAAAGCACAAACAATGTTGGACTGAAGAGAGAAACAAGAAGGATGAGACCTCACAACCTGAAGCTGTAATTGGACAATTAAACCCCAATATGCAAATGAACCAAAACTTACAAAAGAGGAAGACCTCATGACTGGCTGTCCATTTTGTGACCATTTTGGGTCCACCTTGGGCATAGCCCTGGTCAGGCTCCTGTCCTGCCCAAGGTGGATCCTGGAGGCCTTTCAATAAATACCAGCTTTATTCTCTAGCTGTGTCCAGTCTCTGTTTCAGGTCAGCCTTCCCAAGGCATCACTTCTTCCTACTTTCCACCTGATTTTTCCAGCCTCTCCCTTCTCACATTCATATCCACAGTCAGAAACTCCTATGTTTCTCTCCCCACACACAACTTCCAATTCCCCCATGGAAGCACAGAGCTCCCTCTCCCTTCTTTGCACACGATTTTTCCAACCTCTCCCATTTTCACACTCATATCCACAACCAGAAAACCCTGTTTTTGTCTCCCTGCACACAACTTCCAATCCCCCAGCCCTGCTCCTCAGCTCCAGCGAAGTTTCCTCTCCAGTGGGCAAGACAAAGCTGTCCAAAGGAGATGAGGAGCAGCCTTGCCCTGCTCTCCATGCCCAAGGGGATGCCAGGACTGCGTGCTGGTGATAAATGGGATCCACCCCAAACAAATAAATAAACCAACCCAGAGGCTCAGCAGAGGGGGAGCAAAAATCCCCAGGTTATTCCTGTATTACTCAGTCATCTCAAGGAGAGAGCAGCTATCTGCTGGCAGCTGGCTGAATCATCAGCTACCTAATGCTGCCTGGAATGAATACAGATGCTCCAGGATTGCTTCACAATAAAGGAGCTTTGCAGTGCCCAGAATGGTGACTGACAAATTCAATCAGCAAAGCAGCTCTGAAAACACTCCTGGCCAAATATGGAAAGGGAATTACAGGCACTGCAAGCCCTGGAGCCTGTTGTCTTCGTGGCTTTGCTGGGGGGAAAGGGGCTGGAAGTGCCCTGTCTGCTCTGAGCATTTAACACCTCCTAATTCATCAGAGCCACTTGCTCTTTGGGTGATTTATTTCATTTATTTCATTGCTCCCATTATTCCCAGAGCCTCCCTAGCACGGGAGTGTGCCTTTGTAGGGGCAACAGCCCTCTCCATCATATCTAATGGCAAGAGTCTGTCACCAGGGGCCTGGAGGGATGGGAACAATGGGAAAGGCACGTTGGGATGGATGGACCACCAGGACCATTCATCTGGGCTGTAGGCAGGAGTCAACGAGCCTGGCTTGCAGGGCTGACATTTAAGGATGGGATTTCTGAGGGGCTCACACAGAGCCCCACATCCATGGCCCAGTTTGCCCCAGCAGAGACTGGGTGTGTTCAAGGACAGCTGTGCCATGGGGGCCAAGCAGAGCTTTGCCCTCAGGGCTGGGCAGTGCCACTGTAGCCCCTGGCATTGTAGGTGTTTCCAGACCATCTGTTTTCTCTGCTCTGTGCCCAGGGAAACAGGACCTGGCTGGTGCTCAGCCTGCAGTGCCTGAGGTTTAACTAATGGCTGGCTCTAGACTGAACCACAAATTAATGGCTACAACACCCACTCATTTTATATCTTTCTCCTCAAGCTTATGCTTACCAGGTTTCCAGCCCAGGGGAGTGCATGTGCAAGGGAGATCAGTAACCTGCAAGGGAGATCAGTAACCTGCAAGGAAAGGATTCATGATTAACTTCTCCCCTTGCTCTTTCCCCAGTATCTGATGTGTTCCAGACATGTCACCAGGCTCTGCCTTCCTTCAGTTCCTCAGGGTGGTGGCGACAACCTCTGCTGAGGGACCAGGATTCCTGTCTCCAGCCTTGCTTTGCCACCCTCTGGGTGAAGACCCTCTCTGATCAGGGCTGTGAGGTGGAAGGAAGCCTCCAGCTCCATGAACTGCTGCAAAACTGCTTGGGCTGGTGGTTTGTGGCAGCCACCAGAGGTGTCCTGGCCAGCTTTGAAGCTGGAGCTGAGGTGGGTTTGTCCCCAGCATGAGAACAAGCAGGACCTGGGCTCTGGAGCAGCAGATGCTTTGGGTGGGAGGGAGCCCAGGACACTGGCACAGAGCAGGAGAGTTTTGGGTGCTCATCTTCAGCTGTAGGAGGAGAAGGGGATTTGAGAGGGGAAGGCCTGGCAGCAGGAGGGAGGGAGAGATTCCTCCTCTCCAAGGCTGGGAAAGAGGCCTCAAGCATCAGGTTGCCTGGCAATGGCTTTGAGGGTCCATAAATTGCTCTGAGCTGCTCACATCAGGAGTTGGCTCCCAATAAAAGCCTTTCTCTGGTCCTTTAAAGATGGGGAGGAATGGCAGGGGGCAGATGCAGCACCCAGCAATGGGATGCTGCCTCTCCCTCTGCACAAAGCTGCACTTGGGATGCTCCAGAGTGTTCCAGGCTCAGCCAGACACTTGGAGCTGCTCTGGGGTGAGGGGGAGTCAGGAAAAGCCAGGATGAGGGGAATTAGAGAGGAGGGAGGTGTGATAGGGAAGGAAACCACTCCTGATGCCCAGGCTGCATTGGCCAGCACCACAGATGGCAGTGCCACCAGAGCTGGGAGACACCTGGATTTGGGGAGCTGGTGGGATGAGGCAGCAGATTGGCTGGGATGGCCACTGAAGAAACTGGGACCAGGAAATCACCAGGGTTATTAAGTGACTGGAATTACTAAAATGCTGGGATTGCAGCTGGTGGTCCAGCTTGGTCTTGCAATCCTCTGTAGACTCAAGAAGAAAAGGAAATCACTGTCCCCCTCTTCCTGTCCAAAGCCTTCCCTTGACAGTACTGGAGCCAACATTTTTCTCAGGTGTTCAGAACACACAAAGCTGGACTGATCTACCCCATAAATCCTGCCCCACCCAGCAGGGATCAATCTCCAAAGATTTTGTTGTCTCCAGCTGGCAGATCCACCTCTCCCTTCCAAGCTCAGTTGTACCATATGATCGTCAATTTAGAGCTAATTGCCAGCTAATGAATCCAGTTTTGCTCACTCCATTTCAATCCCCTGGTACTGCTGGCTGAACACTCCTGTGCATCCCACTCTGAACCCTCTTCCAGAGCCTTTGCTCCCACCCCTGCTGCTGTCTGGGATGCAGGAAGGGAAACATTTGTCCTTTTAAAGGTGCAATGTGAAGGCACAACTGTTGGTTTTCATGCAGACAGGAGAGAGCAGGATCCAGGGGTTTCCAAACCCTTTTGTCTCTGGATACAGGAGAGAATGAAGCACCTTGAATTAATAGGACAGAATGTTAGGGATCAGCTGGGCACTTGGTTTGAATTCCTGGCTCTGCCACTCTCTTACACCCCCGAATCAGTGTAGATTTGGTGCTTGGAGAAATGGTTTAGTGGTGGACTTGGCAGTGCTGGGTTAATGGTTGGACTTGACGATCTTAGAGGTCTTTTCCAATCTTAATGATTGTTGTGGTTTGGTTTGCTTATCTGAGTCATGGCACTATTTGTGTGGTGGGTTTACATTTGTCAAATTTGTTTATTAACTAGGAGATAGGATTCTGGGAGAAAAAGGCAAAAGCAGGCTTGACTTAGAAGTAAAAACAGGTAGATTTTACTAATATACACTAAGAGGAGAAAAATAAGAAAAGACAAAAAACCCCCCACAAATTAATTTTTAAAATCAACCCTCTCACCACAAACTGTTTATTTTTTTTACAAACAATGTAGAGGCAAAACTGAGAACTCCAGGTCAGTACCACTTATAAAACAGTTTTTTTATTCAGTCTTTGAGAGAGAGAAGTCACTCCTGTGATTTGGTAACTTTTACACAAAAGCAGCCTGCCCAGGAAAATCTGCATTTGTGGGACTTCCCACATCACGTAGCCTTTTTTATGACTACTACTACTACTAAAAAAAAAAAAAAAAAAAAAAGAAAGAGGGAAGTCTGCCCCTTGCTTTCCTAGCTGCAAAAAGGGCTCCCAGCAACTTTCCCCTGTGCAGGGTTGTGTGGCTGGTTAAACACCCCTCAGACACTCTGGATTTATAGACATCCCCTGAGCTGCACGATCACACCGGAATAATGACTGGAATAAGGTGAAAACCAGCCAAATGGAACACTCCTTCACTGAGGTTTATCAGAACAGACAAAGCACTATCAACATTCCCACCGTATTTCAAAATCCTGTAGGATTTGGGGGAAGTCTTTTTTTTGGTGTGGGGGGGAGGCAGGGAAGGAATAAATCTTCGTGTCCATCACAAAATGCCTGAATTTGAGTCGGTTTGTTGTTTTAAGTCCTTGCCTCCCCACGGCTTTCAATGACAGAATCCACCCTGAGCTGTGCCAGAAGGAGCAGCAGGACACTGGGAAGCTGAGGGGGAAAATCAGGGCTTTCAAAGTGCACTGATGGGAGTGCAGGGCAGAGCTGGTTTGTGTTCCTGAGTGTGGAGGCCAGTGCACCTCCTAAACCAGAGCACCTGAGGCTCCCTTGGAGCAATGTCCCTTAATTGGGACCAGTCCTGACTCTGTTTTACACCACAACGACACAGACCTCGAGTTTCAGAAGGCTGAAAATGACTCCTTTATTTTTGGGATGTGTCTCCCTTTTATACTGTTTTACACAGACCAATTTGATTGGTGAAAACAAAGGCAAAACCTCTTCAATCACATTGGTCAGACCAGAGGGACATCAAGAAGAAGTCCCTCCTAGGGAAAGGAATGAATAACATAGGTACAGTTACAAAAATATTTCTCCTGTTTACAGAAAATTCCCTGGGAAAAGCATTTCAGAAAATCAAAACACCTCAGGCATGGAGCCAGGGCTATACAGCCCCTTCATGTTAGGAGGAGAAGAAGCTGCCTCCTCCCAAAGTTCTTTGGTTGTTATCCAAATGTCCCCCAGTTCTGCTGGATGGAGCCCAGAACATCCTGCCTGGGATTGTTCTCCAACATCAAAGGACCTTCATCTCCTGAATCCATGTCAGTGCTCCCACAGATAAATGACTGAGCAAATTTATGGGCAGAAAAACTCAGCCAGGACTGCTAAATATAAATCTCTTTCTCAAAACATCCATGATCTGTGGCTCACTGGGGGCAAAATCACACTGACATGGGGTTTTTTTGTAGATAATCTCTTGACACCTCCTTCTGGCCACTCCTGGCAGCAAGACACTGAGCTGGAATGATCTGCTGGATCTACTCTGGCTGTTCTTATCCTTTACCTCCTGTCAGCTCTATACCTGATCCCTCATTTATGTGAGCAATGGCTCCACTGGAAATTTTCTCCCACCCACAGAGCAGAGCGTGGGATCTGCAGCTTCCCTGCCTTCCCATGGGATTTTGGGAGGGGTAGGATTGGTCTCAGCCCTCCAACAGCACAAGGAGAGCTTTGGGGTGGAGCTGTAAGGTGAGGTTTGCATGGAGCAGAGTGTGCCTGGATAAGCAGAGGTGCCAAGAATGGAGGAGAATCCAGAGCAAAACCATCATGGTCGTGTCACCAAAACCATGGGATCAACAAAATCTATCCAGCAGCACTTTTTTTTAGTGTTCCAGAATTAAGGCATTACTTTATTCTGGCCAGGATGTGCAATAGAAATAATTTAATCCACACATTGCCCAGATGGTTCTTTATTAGATTTTTTCACATACTTATCCTTGCAAAACCCAAAGCAATTCTTTGGTTCAACGTTCATTGGTCCCAAATGACATAATCCTTAGTTGGTTAAAAAAGTTTTAGAAGTTGCATCATTTCCAGCAGTGATGCTCAGCATTACCCAGGGAGGGGATGGAGGAAAACAGCCCCTGGCCCGACTTCCATGTTGGTGATGTGCAAGAAAAGGAGTCTTACAGGAGGAAGGGAACTTAAATGTGTTTCCACCCCCAAAGACATCGTGAATCCGCAACCTGAAGGAATAACCAGGGCAAGGTGGGAACACCCTGGGCTACTGTTGGAAATTACACAACTCCTACAGTTTTAAACTGATTTTAGTCAAGGTTTTTTGTTCATCTTAGGCCAGGGGGGAAAGGAGCTGAAGGAGCTGAAGTTTCTTTTCAAAGGGCTGTTTCACCCCTTGAGGCCTGATGAGTTTAACATTCCAACAGACTTGGAGTAGCACATAAGATACACAAAAGATAAAGACCATTAATGAACATCAACTCCAAATATCACTCCTGGCATGGTCCAAGACCCTTGGTCTGGGAGAGATAAAAGAAAAAAGGATGAAGACCTAATTAACATCAAAGGGGAAGGTATCAATAACCAGTAGGAAACCAAATGCTAAAAATTGTGCAACTTGGGACCAATGAACATTGAACAAATGAATTTCTCTGGATTTTGGCTGTATAAAGTTCGTGAAAAATCTAGTAAAGGTCATGTGTGATGGAATGATTTTCTCTTCACAACCAGGGCAATGTGTGGATAAAATGGGTCCTGTTGCACATCCTGGATAGAATAGAGCAATGCCTGTCCTGGGTTGTAGTATAAGATATGCATAAAGTATTCTATCACCATCTTCATGCACTGTTGAATCCAATTGCTGAAGCAGTGTTCCTCCAGGTTCCCCTTCCCTCTTCTGTTAAGGTGTCTTCTGTTAATGGGTCTTTTGTTAATGGGTCTTCTGTTAATGGATCTTCTGTTAATGGCCTGCTGCATGACTCATAGATATCATAGTTATCTCACTTTAATGGGCCATCAAGGACCCCCTGTATGACTCATCATCCCATTGTGAGATGCTCCGCCCAGGGGGAGGAGCCAAGAATTCTCACCTGGATATAATCTGGGACTTGGGACAATATGGGGACCTTACCCACTGGATTCCTAGAGGATCAGAGCTACCAAACCTTTCTACAGGATTACTGCTTCCAACATCCCGCTCAGGCTGTATTCTGACTCTGTCAGTGGTCTTTTGTATTCTCGCATTTATTTCATTTTACCTTTTTTTTCTCTTCTTCCTATTAAATTGGATTTCTGACTTGGAGCCTCTCACTCGTTTTGCTTTCAAACCACGACAATGCCTTAATTTGCTAACACTAAAAATGTTTTTGGAGAGAATTTTTTTTTTCCCCACAGTTTCGGTAAAACATTCCTCTTATCCCTGAACACCTCACACCATGCCACCATTTCCCCTTCATCCCTTCCAGGGCAAGCCAAACACCTTGGAAAACCACTCTGGAAGGTGCTGAGCACTGGGCTGGCAGGTGCTGGGGCTCCTCCTCACTGGGAGCAGCATGCTATCCAAGACAATTTCCAATTTCCAAAGGCTGCCAAGACCACTGTCACGTGCCACTTTTGTGTGCGTGTGCTTGGGAACTGTGGTTCACATGAAAACTGTGGTTCATAAGGATCATTTATTCACAAACCAGGTCATTAAATCCACTTGAACAGTGGATTAACAGCTCCAGTTCAGAGCCTGATTTGGTTTATTATGCAAATCACACTGCATGTTCCTTTAGTGGTAGACCAGGTTCTCTACACATATAATAAAGGCAGGTAACATACCAAAAAATGCTCTAAACTGCTGAGTTAACCTTCTCTTTTGGATTTTTTTTTCCCCTTTCATCTGGCATTTTCCAGTTATGGGTCACCTCTGGGTTACAGGAGGACTGCAGACAGCACAGGGTTCCAGCTGACTGTGAAGATACCTTGGCAGGGCAAACAATTCCTGTGGTCTTAAAAGCTCACCTGGTTTTGCCTACTTGAGACTGGCTGTTGTCCAGGACTCAGAAGAGGTCTGTGTGGTGTGTCTGTCTGTCTGTCTGTCTGTCTGTCTGTCTGTCTGTCTGTCTGTCTACCAGCCACAGACCCCTTGTTACACGTGGTGCCCTGATGGGCAGCGAGGCACAAAGGGTGAGCTGATTTTTCACTGATTTTCACAGCGCCCTGAGGGGGTGTTAATCCACACCTGGGAAATGTCAGATCCACTCAGCTGAAGCCCCAGTGGATCGTTTGACTTTCAGCAGAGGGGGAGTGGGAAATGCGTGGGGAAATTCCCCTGTGCCAGCTGGGACAGGCAGGATTTGGTGGTGACAGAGGGACACGTTCAGACACTTGATATTTGGGAGGCCTCGTCTCTCCAGGGAGCCAAAGTCTGGCAGCCACTGGCAACAGGATGTCTGAAACGCCTTCTCCTTGCTCCTTGGATGTCCTTGGAGCTGAAAAAAATAAGTTCTACCCCCCCTCCTGAACAGGCAATTCTTTCTGTCTCAGTCTCCCTTTGAATCTTTCTCCACAACTCAAAACTGAATCACATTCCACGCTCAGATATTTATACACACTCACTTAGATGTGCAAACAGAGAGCAGTAAATACCCTTAAAAAAAAAAAAACAAACCCAACAAAACAAGCAGTTTGCAAATGAGTCTAAATTCACATTGAATTTAATGAGTAATTTAGAACGAGGAGATGAAAGGGGAATTCCAGGAAAATTAAAAAAGAAAAAAAACAAACCAAACCTTGTGCTTGGAAAATTTCAAGAAGATTGTTTCAGGTGTTTCAAAGTAGGATTTTAATTCAAAGAACTGACCCAATTTTCAAAGAGGAAAAGGATCAAAATTGAAAACATGAATATGGAGGAAAATTATTTTGCCACGTTAACTGAAATGTTTTGCTTTTAAAACCCAAAATGCAAACAAAACTGCTTGGTTTCAGGTCAGCATGTCACAAACATGACTTCTTCTGATTTTGTAGGTTTATTTCCCTTTTAAATAATTATTCTGGGTCAAAAGCAACCAACTTGTCCTTCTCACTTGTGGGTTCTTTTTCAGCTTTGGCCATTTCTGGACATTTCCAAAGTCAACAGAAGAGGTACTTTCCTTGTTTGTCTTAAATTTTTCTTATTTCCAGTACTGGAGGCACCCCACAGTGGTAGGGAATCCTTCCCAACCCTTCTGGGATGAGTCCTGGACCACTCTGCTGATAGCACACACCTCCATGGATGGGATATTTCAATATGAGCATGGTCTGGCTGTCCCACATAATTGAGGTGATGCCCCCAGGAGTGTCACTGGGTCCTGGGAAAGCTGTCGTGTTGCTTTCTGGATTTTGGAGGAAAAACAGAGGACAACAAATAGACCAGTCTGGAAGTTGGGCACCAAGTGGAGCTGGATTTGGGAGAATTTAAGTTGAATTCGGGTTCATTTTGGTTGAGGTTGTAGCTTGGTCTCACTGGCAAACACCCCCAGCACAAACCCCATTATTTTTCACGTCTCCTCCTGACCTATGCAGGTAATTCCCCCTGAGCCCAGGGATGTGACCTCTCCACGCACTGGCACAAATGAAAAGCCACATCCTCCAGAAAAGGATCAGGAGTTGGACTTTGCTCATCCTTGGGGGGAGTCCCTTCCAGCTCAGGATATTCTGGGATTCTGTGATAGATCACTTCTCCTTATCATCATCATCCCAGCATCTTGGTCTAGAGCTTTTGAGCCTCTCAACTTGTAGCTGTGAGTCTGAGTAAGCAAAGAGGAATTTCTCTTGGAAGTTGAGAGCCCACATGGAACACTTCCCCCTCCATCCTCAGCCAACCCAGATTCCCTCCCCAGCCTCCCTGCTGAGGTAAACTGCCCATCCTTAGCAAAGATGTCATTTACTGGTGCTTGAAGGATTAAAAGCTTACAGAGCTGCCTGAATAGGGGAATTTGAAAGGAGAACTTTTTTTGTTAATGAGAATGTTTTTTGCAATTATGATGCTTTTGGTTATGTGACATTTTAAATCACAATGGCATTGTTTAAAGGACTTAGGGAGAAGTCAGCAAAGCAAGTTCAGCAGAGCAGGAATATCTGTAAAATTCCTTGCTTGGAGAAATGTCCACCACAAATCCTTTCTGACTCAGTGGTGTTTCAAACCCCTGGCAAGGAAAACGCTGTCAGGGAGTTCACTCCAAACATTATCCTTTTCCACACCTCAGGCAGCAACATTTGTCTCCCTGGTGACTTTTCCCTGGCAAATGTTGGGTGTGCCCCCTCTTTTACTGGAATCCCCTGATGTACAGCAGATTCTTCAGCTCGAACACTCCGTGCAAGGCAAAATGACCCAAATCTGGAGGTAAAAAGTGGGAAAAAAAGCCTTGTGAAACCCTCCTCTTCTCTATTCTGGTGTCTCATCACAGAGGAAGAAAAAAAATATGAATGAAGGCATTGTTTTTCCTTTCTCTTGTGCAGTGTCAGTACTGCTTCTCTGAATGAGGGTCTTTTAGGGCTCCTGAGAATTTCTCCTGTCTACTGAATTGAATTCTTCTGACTTCTCATCTCTGGGCTCCTCCTATTATTTGCTGAAAATTTCTGGCGAGCTGGAACTGCCTTCGACAGCATCTGTCAACAGTTCTTGTTTAATTACAGAGAAGGGGGAGAGAGGAGGTCCTGGGAGATTTTGGGGGACACAGGCTCACCAAAATCTGCATGACAGGAAAAACTAAAGATAAACATGGCTTGGTGAGCTTGGCACAAAGTTAGGCAGCAGTTACCCTGGCAGAGAGGGTGCCTAAGCGTTTGCTGAAGAGCTGCGAACCTGCCAGCATGGATTTCTGGGATCCAGGGGGATGGGAAACATCTCCTTGCAGCCTGGGATTGGAGAGAAAAGGAGGATTTACAGAGCTGATCCTCAGAGAGCTGAGATTTCTCATACATCGTGTTGGACAAAGTCACTGCCATTAACTTCAGGTGGGATAAAGTCACTGCTGTGGTCCCTCCTGAATCTGAGACCTCAACAAGAAGAAACCTGAGTGTATTTAAATGGATCCAGGATTTTGGGGAATGGTACCTCAAGCAGACTTCACATTGCTACCTTCTCACCCTGCCAGTAGCCAGGATCTCTCCTACTGATTTTTAAGCTGTTCCTTCCCCTCAGCAGGATCCACACTCTGTGCCTGTCACCCCCTCCAGCCTTGCTCCATCCCCAAAGTCATTCCAGCACATTCTGGGATGTTTCTTGGGGTGCTCACCGTGACCCAGAGCCCTCCAGAGTCCTGGAGGTGGCCTGGGAGATCCTCCATGGGCACAATTTATTTGTTCCAACCCCCTTTCCATCCCTGCTGCCTGTCACTGTAGGACACGAAAGAAAGGTGAAAGACTCCAAATATTTCAGAAGGCAAAGAGCATAGAAAAAAGGCTTTTATTGTCTAAACCTTACTACCTTTTATAAGGTGTTCTGCTACAGACTTAACATGATTGGTGAATAGGAACGACACCTCTCTAAATCCCACTGGTTAAACCAGAGAAACAGCAAAACACCACATGGAGAAAGATTGTTTTGAGAAAGGAGAGTTGTTTGCCAAGATTGTTTTGAGAAGAAGCTTTCTTGAGAAATTTTTCCTTGGGACAAAGTTAGCAGCTGCTGGCAGGCTAAAATCTCTCAGACCCAGAAATATCAGCTGCCTTCCCTGATCCCTGAGCATCTCCCTTGGAGTGAGGGAGAATGTCCCACTTGGTTTTCCCACATGCCTGCAAGGGGGAAATTCACCCCTGCCCTGGTGAAACTGGAGGAAAAGACCCTTCCCATGGAAATCCTGGCAGCTCAGAGAGCCTCAGCTCCCAGACCCAGAGCAGAGAATTCCCACACCACACCAGGGCACCTACTGCCTCCTTTCCTTCAGACCCTCCAGGAACACACAGCCAGGGACAAAAGTGATTTTTCTGTGTGGTGTGATCTGTCCCCAGACCCCTTTGCTGTCCCTTGACCACGTGGAGCATTCCCAGCATAGAAATTTTAGGAAATGAGGCATCTCTGGGAAATGTGAGAGCTTAGGCTGCCTTGTCTCTCCAGCCCAGGAGCTCCCTTGGCCCCACACCTCCCTCTGTGCTTGCACAGCACCTTTCACAGGCTCTGTGTTTGGCAGGGAGTGCTCCCACACTGCTAAAAATTATTATTATTATTATTATTATTATTATTATTATTATTATTATTATTATTATTATTATTATTATTAATAATAATAATAATAATAATAATATGGGGCTGAGCACATCACCCCACCAGAGCATTGACTGCAGAGCCAGCCACGCAGCCAAGAATGAAGATTAAAAGTGGGGAAGAAATCTGGCAGAGAATTACTTAATTTAGTGCATTTGAAACTCAATAATTATTTCTTTAAAAATAGAATTTGCTGAAGCAACTTCTAGCTTTTAATTCTTTTCTTTTCCTTTTTTTTTTCTTTAATCACTGCATAATAAAGTAATTAGCAATTTGTGTCACTTCTGTAGTTTTTTCTTTTTCCTTAGTGTAATCGTGAGGGGTGACACATTTTCACAGCACACTTTAAAAAAAAAAAAGTATAATGGAGAGAGGCAAAAATCAGAGCTGCTGTTTGAACCCTATCAAAGCCAGTAATGCACGTCATGTCTGCTCAAAATGATGATTACATCACTGAAGATAATTTATTAATTAGAGAAACCCAGGGTGGAGGAGCAGGGCAAATACCCTGGGACAGATCCTGGACTTAAGTGACCCCAAGGAATCTGCAGGATTCCAAAGAGTGGGACAAGAGGCAGGAGCTGATGCACAGAAAGTTCCAGCTGAACATGAAGCTCAGAAAAATCCTTTGAATGTCTCAGAGGGATTTTGTAGGAATTCAGGGAGATCCTCTGGTTGTCCAGAGAAATTGTGGCTGTCCCATCCCTGGAAGTGCTCCTGCAGTGTCTGGAGCAAGGTGGAGACATCTGGATTTATCCCTTGTCCCAAAAAATGGATGTGACAGAGACTCCTGAGCATTTAGGAGCCAAAATACTGCTGGGACCCCTCTCTCTGAGTCTGGACTGACCCAGGCTGGACCAGCACTGTCAGACTGGGACAGAAAATAACATTAAATTCATTTGGCTCTGTTTCTCCAGAAAAGCCCCATCACACACACCTTTAGCTGTGGTCTCCACAGGTTTTGGGCTGATTTTGTCTGGTTTAGACCTCCCTGAGCCCTCTAAGCCCTGCCAAGGAGGTAAAACCACACATTTGGGCTGAGAACCTCTGCTAAAAGGAGGGACCCTTCCTCCCAACCCGTTATTCCCAGTTTCTCCCCACTATGGTCAATGTCCTCCCTTCCCTCTCATGATTTCATTAGATTAGGGCAAGATTTCATCAGGGCAATGATCCCAAGAAGCAGACAAACCCTGAGAGATGGGTTTTGCTCCTCAGCAGCCCAAATTTTCTAAAAAAATATCTGGAGTCAGGAGATCACGGAGGAGCAGCCCGCTGCTGCATACATATTAATGCTGCCTTTAATCCCCCTCCAGGAATTTTAGGAGCTAAGTGGGAGCTTGGATATCCTCAGGCTGAAGGGTTGCTCACTTCTGTCCCTGCCTGCTGACACTCTGTGCTCCTGCTATGGCCTCCAGTTTCTCCCTGCTGCCAGATGTCTTCAGGTCACCTTCTTGTCCCTTCCCTGGCCTGATTTCCTTCCTTAAATCACACATTTCCCTTTGATTAGAATCTCACCAGTCAGAGGCATCATTTACAAATACAAGTTAAGCCCCATCCACTTTTTTTCAGGGAAAAAAAATAAGGAAAGTAAGTCCATTATGAAGTTTTCCTCAACTTTCTGCAGTTCTGGTGTCTCCAGAGGCTGGTTCTGAAGTCCTTGGGTTCAATAAAATCTCTTTCTTCAGTATTTGTGCCATATCTAGTTCAGATCCATGCAAATTAGCCAAAAACAAACAAACAAAGCCCAGTTTTTTGGGTTGTTGGTGAAGCTGCTGCCCTGAGGTGGCTGCACATATCCATGGCTAAGCCTGAGATCAATGCCTGGGAGTTGCATCAGAACATGAAAACTCAAACTCAAACTCAAACCAAAACTAAAACACTAAAACTAAACTAAAACTAGAACTAAAACTAAAACTAAACCTAAACCTAAACCTAAACCTAAACCTAAACCTAAACCTAAACCTAAAACTAAAACTAAAACTAAAACTAAAACTAAAACTAAAACTATTTCAGGAGCTTCCTAACACCAAAGCACTGCAAGGACTTCTGTTCCTATCTCCAGGAATATTCCTGCACTGGTGGTTTCCATGTGAAAGGGAAGGTAACATGTCACAGTCAGGCTGTGTCTGGTGGACAGATATTCAAGTCTGGATCTACTCCCAGTTTTCCTGGCTGGAATTAATTGAGTTTATTTCCTGTCAGAGCTCGGCATGTGCAGCTCTAGTTCAAGGCCAAGGAAGAGATGGGTTCTCCTGGATTCTGATTAATCTGGCCTGTCCTGAGAGCAGCTCTCCCTCACAGAGGTGATTTTTCAGAACATACAGGGTGCACAGTGCAGAAGTAGCTGCAGGCTCCAGGCTTTAATGAAATGTGTGAATCTTCCTTTTCCTTGGTTTCCCTGGACAAGTCACTACGTCTCTGTTCCCCAGCAGACAAGTGAAGCATTTTTCTTTTTCCACCTCATCAGAACAGAGAAGGATGTGGCACAGAGGCAGGCTGGATGTCTGACCCTCTGATCCTGCAAACCAAATATGAAATCGAATTTATTTTCATTCCCAGTGGCCTTCATACACAGACACAGGGGCCTGGCCATGCTCCAAGGCAGGAAAGCTGATGGCCTCCATCTCTGCAGGCACTTTGCACCCTGCAGTGGTGCAATGGGTGGGCTTGTGGGTGTCTGCATTCCCCAAAAACACCTTTATTTCCCTTTTCCTGGTGGATCTGCCTGGTGGGGTTCAGGAGAGCTGTGGCCTCTCTTTGTCCCCACCACCCTCCTGACCACACTGGGGACACACAGCTTGGGCACAGGTGACAACCACATGTCCTACATGTTGTGGACCCCAAAAGAATTTTCTAACCATCTTTCCTGCCAGAGCTGAGCACTTCAGGGGCTGCTTTTTGGCTCAAGGTGGGTGCTGCTATTCCTGTTCAAATCACTTAATAACCCAACATAGGAATGCTTATTCTGAGTGTTGAAGATTATTTCAGCCTTGTGGAAAAAGGTATCAAAGGAGGAGAGGGATGGAGGGGTCCTAGGGGAGCAGTGGCACATTGAAACAGAAACTACAGAAAGATGATTTAATCACATTTTTTTCCCATTAAAATTTCTGGGTTTTTGTCCCAAGCCATGGCCTGCCATCACCAGAAAGTCCCTGATCCTCAGAAGAGCTTGGGTGGATTTGCACAGAGGCTGGTGAATCTGTGGGTTGTAATTTCAAGTTTTTTTCTGAGGATAAACACCATTAGCTCCAGCTGGAAGGAAATCCCACAGCCAAACCCTTTCCGTGTTGTCCCTACATTGTTTACTGAGGACATTTGTTTCTGTGTGAGCTACCTCAGAGCCCTTTGCATTGCAGTGCCCTGGATTTCTTTCTCACCGAGTTAAATCAACCTTGCACCAACTCCTCTGTCCCCTGGAAGGAGCTGTGTGAGAGGCAAAGGCACAAATCCCCCCAATCCCCACCCCTGGGCAATACTTCAGTGGCTGGAGGTGTCACTTGTGACTGGATGTGGCACTCAGTTCTGTGGTTTAGTTGGTGTTGTTTGGTCAAAAGTTGGACTTGATGACATTGGAGGTCTTTTCCAATAATTCCATGACTGTGGACAAATCCAAGCCAGTCCTGAAATCCAGATGTTTTCAGATGAAAACAGAAGTTTTCGGGGTGTCTTCATTGAAGATTTCATTGAAGACATCCAAGCTGGTTCTGAAATCCAGACGTGTCAAGTTTTCAGGGAGTTTTCACTGAAGACCATGGCGATGGGTAGTTTTGTAAAAGTAAAATCCTTTATTGCATGGCTGAATCAGCCTCGTGAAGGCAGAGTTGTTACAGTCTGATCAATGTGCAGAAAGTCATTTAACATAAAATCTCTAAGTCCCAAGCAGAAGCAGCAGCCACAGCAGCAGTGACAGCACCCATGGTCTGTGTCCCCTGAGCACTTCATCAGTCACAGCAGCAGCAACAACATTTGTGTTTTTCCTGAGACTGGGTGTAGCAAAACATCCCCCACCCCTGAGTAGGTGTCTCTGTATAAAAAAAGTTTGATTACCTCTAGACATTTTAGGAAGTTTACCTAGAACTTTCCATATTCTTCTGACAGGGACTGGATCAGTGTCAAGAGTGAACCACCTGTTGAACCTTGTCACTGTCCTTCAAATCCTGTACCTCTCCCTGTTGTCAAATTGGGAGCCAAACTGTCCCTCCTAAAACATTCAGTATTTAGGAAGGAGCACAAAGCAAGTAAAGGGCTTTTTGGAGTGTTTCTAGCAGGCTGTCAGAGGTTTTCTTGGACACCTGTGTGCAGCTTTTCATTTGTATTCTGTAACATTTGTTATTTTTCACTTATTAAACCTTTTACTTCACAAAACACCTCTGAAGAGCAGTCTCGCTAAGATTATTTTAAGCCAATCTGCAAGGACTGGACCCTCAGAGATTGATACATTTACAGGTGGCTCATAACACCCTGGCCACATGTTAAACTGTATCACCTGTGTATGTGTTAGCATTCTAAAAACAGTGCATTTTTATTGTATTTTTAGCCAATCAGGTACCTACATGAATTTTCTACAGTCTTGCTGGAACAATCTTAACTTCAAATTGATGTATGGCAATATTCATAAATTCTTACACAAATTCTACACATATAGCTCTGTCTGTTCCATCTAGGAATGTTTTAGTAAGGTTACATTATTTTCATTATGTCCAGAGTTTATCTATCTTTTCAAAAGGCAAAGCTACTGAACTTTAAACTAGGTTTTAGGGCTTCTCTCACTAGCTAATACAGGCACTTAAAAACCCTCTATTTATTTAAAACTAAACTTGCATTTCTACCTCATGTCTGTGTGGATTTATGTAGTTTAGTTTTTCTGAAGGTTCTAATTCAATTCTCACATTTCTGGGGCACTCCTGGGCCTGTGTGGATTTGGACCAGGGGGATTCATACTCCAACACAGATGTGGCCCGAAGGCCAAGGCTCCCCAGGGAGGACAGGGATGCTCAGGCAGGATCAGGACTGACACTCTTTTACACCACAACGACACAGACTCTGACTTCAGAAGGCTGAAAATGACTCCTTTATTTTTGGGATGTGTCTCCCTTATATACTGTTTTACACAGACCAATTCTATGTGTGAAACAAAGGCAAACCTCTTCAATCACATTGGTCAGACCAGAGGGACATCAAGAAGAAGTCCCTCCTAGGAAAATAATGAAAACATAGGTACAGTTACAAAAACACTTCCCTTGTTTACAGAAAATTCCCTGGGAAAAGAATTTCAGAAAACCAAAACACCTCAGGCACGAAACCAGGGCTACACAGGGCTGGCTGTGCCACATCCAAACCGAGCAGCAATAATCCTGATGGAGCTCCTGCTCCAGCCTTAGTCCACCAGCAACGAGGATTGAAGGGGAGATGCAGGCAGAGAGCATCCAACATCTGGGATCCCTTCCCTAAAACCTCTGTGGGAATTTCAGTCCTCAAAGGCAGACCAGACATGGATAATTCAGTTTTGGCTGTCGGGGGTGATTGGGGGATGTTTTGTGTGGCTAACTAAGGAATCTGATGAATGTTTCCATGCTGTGTGAACTTTGTGGCAGGAACCTGAACCATTTCAAAAGGAATATTTACTTTCTTCCTACAAGCTCCAGTTGCCATGGGAACTCGGCCCACTCACCAGCCTGTCACGTGGACAGGTTTGTTTTGTTAGGAGTAGTAATATTCACATTATTTTTGGTGTGAGGGGCTGATCATTGCCACCACTTATGTTCCAGTAACTCTTTACTGTAATATCTTTGATAGGATTATGCCCAGGGCTGTCCTGGTGAAGAACTGCTGGCAAAGGTGCCAGAGTGGCTCAGAGGAACCTTCCCTTCATCAGGAGATGATCTATTTGCCTGTTGCTGCTGGGTCCTGAGTCCCTGTGCTGAGAGTGAGCCATGAATCTCAGACTGTCATCAGAGCAAATCAGAGCCACAGATAAGGGAAAAAACAGAGTGGTGAGGAGGTGAGAGTGGGAGTGAGCACTGGAACAGCCACAGAGCTAATGGGGAGAGTCAGGAGGCTGAGGAGGAGAAGATTAATACTGGAGGGAAGGAGCCTGCCCTCAAGAGCAGTTTGTCAAGCCCTTTGTAGATCTGGCCATGCAATTTGCAGATCTGCTGGCTGGCTGTAATAAATGGAGCACGTAACATATCATATCTGCAGGAGCAGATCCCTTGGCAAGAGACAGCCACAAAGCCCCCCTGTCAGCAGGGGAGGGCTGGAATAAAAAGGTAAGTTAAGGGTGATAAACAGGGTCTGACAGCAGGTAAAGGTTTGTGCCATGGTGGGATGGGTGGCTCCTGCAGAGACAGGGAGAGAACAGGGGGTGATGTACAAGAGCAGGGAGGGACAGGACAAGGGGGAATGGCTTTAAACTGACAGAGAGGAAGGTTAGATTAGATTTTAAGAAGAAATTCTTCCCTGTGAGGGTGGTGAGGCCCTGGCACAGGGTGCCCAGAGAAGCTGTGACTGCCCCTGGACCCCTGGAAGTGTCCAAGGCCAGGATGGATGGAGCTTGGAGCAACCTGGGATAGTGGAAGGTGTCCCTGCCCATGGCAGGGAGTTGGAACTAAATGAGCTTTAAGGTCCTTTCCAACCCAAACCATTCCATGATTCTATGACTCAATTATCTCAGCATTCTCCATCTCTCTAACTATGCAGATTTGCTGTCAGGGAGGTCACTTCTGTGCATAAATATATGGATGGAGTTGACACTTCCAGGAAAATTAGAGAACGAGCAGCATGTGGGATGAATTCAGCTTACACTGAAGTGCAAACTGTTCCACTTTGGCAAGTGGTCTCTCTTCCAGAACATCCAGAGATCTTGAACAAGACAGCAGGAAGAAAGGTTCAGGGATGAGAATTCTGAAATTTATGAGTCTTCTGCATTTTTTCAGTCATCAGGATCTGATGTGCCAGGCTCGTATTCCATCCTGTGCCTCCCAGGTGCCTTTGGAATAACTTCCATTTTCACGGGGGAATATTGTGAGGATCACGTCTGTGTGTGGATGTGAGTGAGTGGTGTTAGCATAAATGAGATGAGATGGAGAGAGAAAACAGTTGGCACAGGTGCCTTCCCCATCTCAGAAAGAGGGAGAATTATAATTTTACTCCAAAGACCCAAAGCTTTGGTAAGAACACGGCAGAGAAAAGCTCTCCTCAGTCCTTGCCAGTGATTCCTGAGCTCAGGCACAACAGCAGCTTGTGTTGGGACATGGGATGTGTTTTCAGGCTTCATCAAACCAGTGATGAGCCTCTTAGCCTGCAACAAGTGTTCCTGTTGTTTGCAAACCGTTCCTGGTTCCATCAGCAACATCGCCATGAAAATAACACCACTCACGGAATGTGTCCTCCTGCTCTGCCAAAGTTTTCCCAAGGACAAACCCAAAACCTCTTTAAAAAGTCTGTCAGGGCATTGAGCCCTGAAAAGGCCACAGGTAGACCTCAAACCTGCTCTGCTTTTGTAGGGAGATAGGCCAGCCTGTGGCAGTGAACTATTGGTTCAAAAATTCTGTTACCATCGGGTTTATGGGATACACGGGCTGGTGATTTGCCTCCTTTGGATATCCCCCTGCATTTGTCAGCCATCACAGCATCCTGTTTGCTATTCCTGTGCTTGGTAGAGTTCCCAGTGCTGTCAGCTTTCCCAGCTGGGATGGAAGCAGTGCTGTGCACATTCTGCCATCCAGAATGCTCCAGAAGAGCCTCCCTTCCAGAAAGACCAGCTGGACCTCTGCACTCTCCAGGGGAACCAGCTGTGAATCCAGGGCTACCAGCTGCACCAAAGGACTGGGAAGGAGTTTTTGCCAGTAGATGTTTACAAGGAGAGCAGAGGGGGTCAAAGATTTGATCACCAGCAGCTCAAAATCCTGTTCTGGATCATGAATCCTGAGATGAGATCATTCAGTTATTCCTTGTATTAAACTCATGTTGGAGCTTCTCAGGGCTTTGCCATAGTTACTGATCAATAGCAGCACTAACAAACATCTCCTCTGTCTGACTGTGGAATAGACTGGTTTTGTTTTCCTTTTTTTAACCCACAAACCAGATTATTATATTTTTTTTTTTCTGTAACAAGAGAGCTTTTATACATAATTATACCCACCATTCAATTTGTGTCAAGCAATATTCCCGGGTATAAATCTCCCTGTAATTGCTCCTGCAAAATAAAAGTAAGAAACCTCAGCAGGGTCAGTGTTGTGGGGGAGCTGTAAAATTCAAAATGCTTTGGTTTCCTGGAGGAGCCACTTGCCAAGTTTGATGCTGTTGTATTGCTGCTCTCTTTCTAACAGTCAGTCTTTGATGCAGATTATCCCTTTAGTAGGAATTTATCCATAGGGAAATGAAGGGTCCTGTGTTACCAGAGACCTTTTTCAGTGCATTATTGAGCAGGATTGTTTTTAACCAGATTCCCAAAGCCAAAGGTCGTGTGATCAGCCTGAGTGGAAGGATGGAGCTCATCTCAGCAGCTGCAGGAGTCCACGTGTGGACAACACCACCATGTGAACCCATCATCCCTTTCCTCCCAAGGGGAAAAGCTGCATCAAGGGAATCAATAACCTGAGTTATTCCAGTCAAGATCATGCCTGAAGCACCTGATTCTTTTTTTCTGAAAAGTAATCCAGGATTATGAGGAAAGGTCTACTCTGCATCACAGCACAGCAGGTGGAGTGGCTATTCCAGGAGCTGAGGGGATCATTAATAAGGTCTCACTTACTAATAACTATCTCACTTACTAATAACTATCTCCCTAATAACTATCTCACTTGATCACAGTTTCATCCAGTTTGACCTTGATCATCCCTGCTGCAAATCACAACATGTCATTAGGTGCTGGCTGCAGTAACACTGGTGTGTGACTTTAAAATGGAAAAATAAAACTTATTATTTTTCTGTCCAATTGGCTGGTTGATCATTTTTAACACTGGGTAAACTTCAGCGTGGTGTGAACATGCTCTTGGATAGAAATTGCTTGAAAATGGTTTTAGGAGGCAATTTTTAATTTAAAAAAAAAAAAAAAAAAGAGAGAAAAAAGGGTGGAAAAAAAGGATTTTTAAATGAATGACTGTTGCCTGCATGGCTCTTCCAAGTTTTTCTGTAGCCAAGTGACGTGGACAATTATTGGCACGTATCAACATGTGGAATGATGAGCAGCTGGAAGTGTTACCCATGGACACAGCCCTGAAGAAGCTGTAACTCTTAAACGGGCTGAAAGAGAAATAATTATCATTCAGCAAGTCTGACTGGAGCCTTCCTTAGGGCAAGGGTGGAGGAGGTTACAGAAACTCACTCAATTAATCAATTGGTCCACGTTATAATTAAACCCAAAGCAGAAAAACAATTATCTGGGTAAGTGCTGGTTAGAGGACATTTCTTTTAATGACTTTGCTCCATTCCATTTTCAGTTGTGATGCACTGGACGAGATGAGGTGGATATGAGGCTTTTCTGTGTAATTCTAAACTAAGGAGAGCTGGATTACCTCTCCTTAATGGTGAGAATTCCTGAGATGTGGGTGCAACTGCTCTGTTCTCACATCCACAGAGCTTTCATTGCCATTAAAACAAAGTGCTCTGAGTGTGGAACGGTGGAGCATTAAAGAGCCATTAATCATGGCTTTGTACTCCTTGCTGCTGGATGTTAATTTTAATTTGCAGTCACTTACTCAGTTCCCCTCCAGCGGAGTGGCTGGCTCTGCTCCTAAAGGCCAGGACAATGAGGGAAGGGGGGACAAAGTCACCTCAGGCAGGGACAGGGGGGTGTGGAGGGGCTCCCTGGGGATCCCATTCTTCTGCTCCCTTCCTTCTCTGTGTTTACATCGGGCATTTGATTGTCCAGATGGAGGAACTTTCAAACTCTACTGGAGGAGAGAACGACATTTCCCAGCTGCTCTTAACAAAAAAAAAAAAAAAAAAAAAAAAAGGAAGGAAGAGAAAAATTGCTGATTAATCATGTCTGGCCCACGGGGTAACAATTATCATGTTAATTGGGGGAGAGTCAATAGTGAGGAAATCAGGACAAGATTACCTGGTCTGCTGCCAGCCAGTTTCCACTCTCTAGATGACTCCTGCCAGTTTTGGGGACACAGGCACTGCCACATATGTAGGGAGGGTCAGGTCTGGAGCCACCCCATCAGAGCTGTAGGTAAGGGAAAGAAGAGCTTTGGTGGGCTGTGATTTATGTCCTTCCTGGGCTGCTGGGAAAGCTGGGAGTGACAATGCTCCTGCTGGGAACACCTCACTGCAGTGCTTGTGGAAGGAGCTCAGGGGGGTAGATCAGCCTGAGGTGATGGATGTGTGCCCTGGGGTGACTTTTTGATGCTTGTATCCCCAGTTTCTGTTCTGTTTATGCTGGATATTAAGGTCTGCACCTTTAAGACTGGTTCTGAGGGCAAAGGGAAGAAAAAGAAGTGCAGTTTGTTTTCAGAAACTGCACTTGGTGCCCCACATTCCTCCTCCTGGACTGTGTTGTCTGCAGCACGGACAGTGAGAGAGCTCTCCTTTGCTTTTTAGTGAGTTTTTTTGCTAGATGAGGCAGAAAAGTTCCCCAAAGTGTAGTTTTTTCTTTTTCTTGGAACTGTTCAAACCTGCTCTGGACTGAAAACCCAGAAAAACATCAGGAGCTCACACCTGTGGCCCACCAGGGGCTGGGATGCAGCATTTTCCAGCACTGGAGGGACTGATAAGAGACTGAACGAGCTGAGCTACACCCCACAACAAGGAGTTTCTGAATTTGCTATCTCTTCAGAACAGAGAGACGTTTTATTGTTTCATATTATTATTTTTTTTTATGCTTGTGAATACTTTGCTTGCTCAATAAACAGTTTTTTCCACTTTTCTCCAAGGAAATCTTTTTCCCAAACCAGCTGGGGGAGGGGTCGCTTGAATTTGCTTTCTAGAAAAACCCCCATTTGGAAGATTCTTCCCAAATTTGCCTTAAACCAGGACAATGTGTCCATGAGGTGAGGAGTCAGCAGATGTGTCAGCTTGGTTGCTCCCAGTATTGGTCATCACACATATTTAGTCATGGGGAAAGGGTTTGTTATCATAGAATCATGGAATGGTTTGGGTGGGAAGGGACCTTAAAGATCATCCAGATGCATCCCCTGCCATGGGGGGCACCTCACACTATACCCCAGGGTGCTCCAAGCCAAATCCAACCAGGCCTTGGACACTTCCAGGGGTCCAGAGGCAGCCACAGCTTCTCTGGGCACCCTGTTCACTGTGATGTGAAGAATCTGTGACTTTGGGCTGTAAGAGGAAGAAGAAAACACCACCAGATTGTATTTCTTTAATAACAAAATCCAGTTTTGTTCATTCCTAGAGCATCTACAAGTTCCCTTGCCTGTCTCCACTGTCCCTCATTCCCTTAGGGATGCTTTTTTCAGAGCATTCATTGCTTCTAGAAATTATAGTTTCTTATGATGGGGTTCAGGGTTAGGGTTTTCCCTAAACAGGCATCCTGCTTTTCCTTGCACTGCAGGATGTGCAGTTACACATGGTTACAAGCCTGCAGGAAAACATGGAATTTTTCCATAAGAATATGGAGAATTCCTCTTCACATTGCTGGTGAATGAGAGCTCCTCTTCACATTGCTGGGAATCTTTAAATAGATGGGATCCCATATTTTTATAAATATATAAATAATAAATCTGTAAATCTATAAATTTATAAATATATAAAAATATAAATCCAGCACAAAGGAGAGGGGTGGATAGCAGCAACGTGAGATGCTGGTTGAGTGTCCTGAGACTCTTCAGCTTCAGCTGGATTGTTTGGTCTCATTTCAAAAGTGTCAGTGACAGGCAGACCAAAAAGGACAAGATCTGTGAACATGAGCACGCTCCTAGGGTGCATTTATTTAGGAGGAAAAAAACTTCCCTGTCATCCACCTCTGGCTTCTGCTGGAATACATGTGGGAGTAGCCAGTGACATGGACAAAATATTGAGTCCTGGTAAGGCAGCAAGGAATGTCATGCCCTTCAATGTGTTGTTTTCCAAACCTGATGCCAGGAAATGAGTTTTATGACCTGGAGTGTGACACAAATTTGCCCCAGTGAGCCTTGTCCCTGTTGGGACAGCACTGGGCTCAGTTAGTGCAGCATGTGCACAGTGTCTCCCTGGAGAGCATCCCTGGGAAATTGTCCTGTCAGCTTGCCCAGCTCCCTGCCTGCACAGAGCCCCTGGATGGATGCCCAAGAGCCTGAGAGGTGAGGTACAGTCCTCTCTTTGCTGTGAGCCTCTCTGTTTGAGACGAAAGAGCTGAAGCAAGTCTCCCATCTCCTGCACCTCCTCCTGTGGGCAGCCCTTCAGAGGCAGCAGCAGATGGGTCCAGCATGGCACCACCACAATCAGAAATAGCTCTGGCACAGCTCCCTGCATCATTTCAGACTGTCTCTTCCCTGGCCATGTGGCCAAAGCTGCAGGAACTGCTGGAAAAAGTCAACCCCGAGCTTGCAGAGCCAGGATCTCATTAGGCACGGCAGGGAGGAGCACGGAAAACAAACCCCTGGCACCACCACGTCCCTTTAGAGAGAAGGATTGTGGTGTAAAAGGCAAAGATTGTGGTCTAAGAGGCAAACCCAGTGTTTGCAGAGCATCCTCCCAGCTGTCATGGGCTGGTACTGACAGAAGGTGTCATTACAGCCATCAGCTGAGGGGGTGACACCATTTGTGCTCCCAGCCTGGGCTCTGGGCTGGGCTCAGGGCCTCTGAGACAGGCCAGGGTGCTGCACTGTGCAGGAGCAATAAGAGGGGTCTCCTATTAGCACTGACCTTTGTGGATGTGAAAGTGAAAAGGGCAGAGAAGAAATATAAAAAAAAGTTTAAAAAAATCAAGCCCAAGCCAGTGGGATGTCTCTGGTTTATTCATTGCTGCCTGTTTTCTTATTTACTATTTATTTATTTACTTGAAGGCAAGGTGACCTTCAAAGCTGCTGCTTGTCACTGGCAGCCTCTTGGTTGCAGGTTGCATGTTAATTTTTGGCTGGGGCACTGACACTGAGCATCCCAGGCATCCTGTGGGGGGAATCTCTGCCCCTTAATTTTAGTGTTGTTTAAAAGCAGGAGCCTGTTTTGGGTAGCCAGGCTGGGGTTGGAAGCCTAAATCATAAAAAGCTACAGGGAAAATGTGAGTCTGGTGATGCAAATTTTTGTTCCACCTCATCCAGCTCACGTGAGGGATGAGTGGCTCTGACTCTCTGCCATAGAGGGACAGTTTGCAGGTCCCACAGCAGATGTGGGAACGTTCTCTCCCTCCAAACTCTGCCTTGCAGAGCACAATCATCCACCTCCCACAGATGCAACAAGGATTATTTTCATTTTGAACAGCCTGTAAACCCAAGCATCTTTTCCTCCAGCCTCTTCCACTCACCAGGGATGTCCACACAGGTCTTTAAGGTGATTTTACAGCCTCCAGAACAGCAAGGTCACCACAACCACAGCCACAGATGCATCCAAGTTGTGTCTGTGGAGGATGATCAGGAGATGATGACAAGAGGAGCTTCCAGGTCAGGAGCCAAAGGCAAAGATCAGATGTCTGTGGTATTTGCAGCACTGCCAAGATGCCAGCAATGATTTCTTGGCAGCCAAACACTTCAAGCCAGGACCTTGCAAGCCAGACATCTCATTCAGGGTCTGTGGTGTGACCTGGACACTTCCCAATTGGGACACTTCCCTTTATTATTCCAAATAAATTCAGTGCTCTGCTCAGTGTCCCAATTAATGCAGCAGGACCTGACTCTGGGCTGTTCTGAGCACATAAAAACATTTCACTCTGCTCTCAGACAGATGCCACACTTCACCCAGAGGTGGGGGGGTTTTCTGGGAGGGAAAATTTGTCACCCTGGGTCTCACTTGTGCAAACAGAAAATTTTGCTCCTTTCAAAACAGGGGAAATGAAAGCAGGAAATAAACACACGCAAAAAATAAAGGCAGGAAACTAATTTCTTGAAAGAGAGGGGTGTGAATGGTTCAAAGTCTTCCTGTCTTAACCTTAAAAATTATGGTGAAAATGGTCCCAAAGAGTGGGCATATTGAATTCAAGATAAAGGACCCACTTTGGTCAACACACAGCCTTAACTTGGCAAATCTTCCCCATAATTTTGGATGCACATGCCTTTAGGAGGAGCTGTTTGTTTCCCTTGGCACCAGGGGCTGCTTCAGAGATAAAAACAGAGACAAAAAATGGTTTGGGTTGGAAAGGACTTTAAAGATCATTCAGGGCCACCCCCTGCCATGGGCAGGGACACCTCCCACCATCCCAGGCTGCTCCAAGTCCAATCCAACCTGGCCTTGGGCACTTCCAGGGATCCAGGGGCAGCCACAGCTTCTCTGGGCACCCTGTGCCAGGGCCTCAACACCCTCACAGGGAACAATTTCATCCTGTTATCTAATCTAAATCTCCCCGTTTTAGGTTAAAACCATTTCCTCTCACATTATCAGTATCAGCTGGGGTAAAAAGCCACACACCTCCATTTATATCAGCCCCTTCAGGCCCTGCCAGGGGCTCTGAGCTCTCCCTGGAGCCTTCTCCTCTCCAGGTGAGCACCCCCAGCTCTGCCAGCCTGGCTGCAGAGCAGAGGGACTCCAGCCCTGAGAGCATCACTAAGCCCTCCTCTGAAACCACTTAAACACGTCCAGGGAAGGCAATCCCAGTGCTAACACCCGAAAAATGCAGCCCCTCACCTTGGGAAACTGGGATATAACCCAACCCACATTCAACCACAATTCTCCACCAGCCTCCTAAAATTGATCTAATTTATAAACAGAATAGGGACAGCTCTGCTAAAACAGAGCCACAAAAAATTCACAAACACTCGGCACTGCTCCTCTCCACGGAAATCTTTAGTAAAAGGCGAAAGATTTATGCGAGATGAAGAGAAACCGGAGTATACTCTCACTCCCCGCCCCACACCCTGCCCCGCACGGCCGCTCCCCTCCAGGACACGGGGACACTTTCACCTCCCGGTTTGACCCTCCGGGGTCCCCAGCCGGCTCCCCCGGCAGTGTCACAGCCCAGCCCCGTGTCCCCACACAAAGGTCCCCACGGCACGAGGGGGAATTTTGATCGGGGCTACGCCGCTGGCCCGCGGTGCACCCTGGATATGCAAATTACCCGAGTACTAATGAGGCACAGAAAAGGAGCTCTGCGGGAACGGCAGAGAAACGCCTTTTGTCCGCGGGACAGCGGCACGGGCACGGGAGGGCTCAGCCCAGCTCCCAGCCCGAGCCAACACACAATCCCAGCGTGGTTTGGGCTGGAAGGGACAATAAAGCTCGGCCAGGGCCAGCCCAGCCATGCAGGGACACCTTCCCCTGTCCCAGGCTGCTCCTAGCCCTGTCCAGCCTG
>JANPWX010000490.1:639943-670803 GCA_024734555.1 Trochalopteron elliotii
CTCCCCTGTCACATTCACTCCATCAGGTAAGTGAGGAGGAGGCAAATTAACATTTCTGTTTCTGGTCCTGAAGGGAGGCTGATCTACAGCAGAGGGTGAGTTTTAAATCTAATTCCCACCCTAAACCAATTCCTGGGCTATTTATCCTCCATTTCACTGATGTTAGCACTGTCATTTTTATTAAGTACCTCTTCATCCTCCCTGGTGCTTACTCCAGGTTTATTTAGGAAAGTGCTTTAATATGTGGAAAACATCTACTATTTTTCAGCTTATTTCCAGCTGGGAAAGTGTTTGAAGTGTGGCTGTGCAGGGTTCAGGTGATAGGGAGACAGAAACGTGTCAAAAGAGCCAGTTAACATCAAAATTCCTTCACACAGAGATCCCTCCATTTTCTGGAGGCTATTTCATCAGGTTCGGTGGGATACCTCTTATTTCTGGATAACACAAGGTGGTCTAATAATTCCTGCACAGCTCCTTTCCTGCTGTCACCCATCTGGCTCCATGGATGATTCATGCTTTTGGTTATAGTTTGGGATAACACTCCAGTTTTTCACAGAAACATTAAATCACAGATTGGTTTGGGTGGGAAGGGACCTTGAAGACCACCCAATTCCACCCCCTGCCATGGGCAGGGACATCTTCCACTACTCCAGGTTGCTCCAAGCCCTGTCCAGCCTGGACACAGCCTCTCAGAGTAACTTGCTCCAGTGGTCCAGTTTTTTTAACACCTCCGCAAAAAAAAAAAAAATAAATTTTTTTTCATTCCTTTAAACATATTTTCATTATTTTTATTTCTATGTCCAGTATGTCCATGTCTCTCTTGCACTGGGAAGCACTCCACATGTGGCCTCAGCAGAGGGGAAAGATCATCCCCCTCAACCAAGCTGTCAATCCTCTTGCTTTAAAAAAAGTCCTTCTGCTCTGAAAAGATCCAAGACCCAAAAGTAAATCTGTGCTGTCTGTTTGAGAGCTGCAGCACACAGCTGAGCACTTTCAGTGCCCAGCACACTCAGTCCTCAGCTAAGATATTTTTGTAACAGGGAATTCCAATAAAGTCAGAGGATCTGCAGCATTTTTAAAGTTTATCAAGATCACTTTTGCAGCAGTAAGCAGCGTTGAAACGGCTTGGGAAGAAATAAAAGGGAGAGGAAAAGGCGTTTTTATTTTGGGACTGAAAATTAAGACCTTTCAGATTGTACCATTTCCTGACTTTAATGAGCAGGGTATCTTGATCCAATCTTTTTCACTGCATTTTTGTCCCCCAGTCACAGGATTTGTTATTTTAAAGGACACAAACTTGTGAAGATTTTACTCAGGTCTGCTTGAGCCTTCTGGAAAATGATAGGCCAGTTTTAGAGGGGATTGCAGGGGGTAACTGGAAAAAAGACTGGGCCTGTGGTTTGTATTTGCATGTTCATTTAGATAAAAAAAGAGAAAGTGGCTGATCACAGAGAGGCAGCTCTGCAGGTTCAGTGCCCCTTCATTTCCTGACCCTCAAAATCTTGTTAACAGGATACACTCTGTCTGTAGGAAAAAAACCCTCTTATTGTTGGCTTAATTACAGTATTAACAGTTGGATCAAAATCTAATACTCATTATTAGTCTGGTTATACTAACAGTCAGAGCAAAGCAGCACAGAAAAGCAGCATTAATAATGAAATCAAAAGCATTATGTGAAATACCTGGCTCTGCAGCCTTCACCACTCTGTTTCTACAGGTGCTGGTGGTCTAAGGATGAGCTGCTCTTAAAATTTATCCCATCACTGACAGCAAAGCACAGGAGGACACCCTGTGTTCTGTGCTGAACCAGTTGTGGCACTAAAATTGAACCCAGAAGTGTCTCAAGAGCAACATGTGTTTTGCTGGAAAAACCCTCTCCTCTTTGAGCAGTTCCTCTGCCCCATCACCATTCCTTCCACGCTCCACACTGTATTAGGGGGAAGCTCAGCTTTCCCATCAGTGAGGCTGAAGAGAGCAGATCACAGAGGAAGGTGGGTGAAGGCTTCCATGAGGGATCCAGCTGCACTTTATAGTGGTTGGAATTCCAATAATGGGATCCAGCTGCCAACACAGCCAGCAAATGCCATTTGAGGTGTCCCAGCATGTCCTACCTGGTCTCCACTTCCAGCCCAGAGGGGCACAGCTCCCCAGCTAGTCCTGTGCCATGTCCCCCACCCTCAGGGCATCTCAGGTGGCAGCTGGTGATGCATTTAGAAAAGTGTTTCACCACTCCTCTGACCTCCAGGCCAGGTGAGCTGTCTGACATCCATTGTTTTTCTAAATGTAGATATTTTCTAAATACAGGCAGGAGACAGAGGAGATGTCTGGGGCTGTTGTTGCCAAGCTGTTCCAAAGTCAGAAATCCAAAAAAGAAGGGATATTTCTTGGTAACTGCTGGGCTCAGGGACCTGTTTGTCTCGGTTTCATGACAACATAATTGAAAGCCAGGCTGTTTTCCACTTCATTCTGTGCTTGGGTTCATCCCCTCAGCCATAAATTCCCACAGCCCCCTTTTCATGATGAGCACAAAAGGCTGCTTTTCAAAGAGCATCTTTTCCTGTGGTTTTGGTCCTGCTCCTACAGAGAGAAGCCTCAGAGTTGTACAAAACAAACACATCGGGTTTTGCCACATGGGAACAGCCTCCTCCTGATCTCTTCCTTAGTTTAAGAATTTCTCAAGCCTCTTTTCACTCTCAGGTGTGTTATAGTGGAGGATCAGAGTTTTTTCCCTGCTCTAGAGCCCAGAGGATGCCCTGTGGAGGTCCATAACCAAGGAGATGTCTCCCTTAGAACGTGCAGTTGAGGGCTGCTGCCGAAGCACAACCTGCAGATATTTATCTGTGGAGATTTTACCTCTTAATGATACCCCCCAGCACCCTTTTCTGAGCTGGTGGATGCTCTAATGCTTTCCATGCCATCCCTTTCCTGATCCAGAGGACTACTACCACTCTTACTTGATATTTTTAAGCAGTTTGACTTCTCCAAAAAAGTTTTCTCCGAAAAGTTGCAAGGCTGTTCTCATTTTCAGATGTTGTTTTTTTTTTTTGGTCCTGATCTTGCCCCTGACAGAGTCATAGCTTCCCTCCAGCCAGGAAAACAGGAAAGTCCACTTTGTTCTGAGTGTCTGGACAAACTTTGTGTTGGAAATAAAACTACACCAAGAGCACAGTCACAGCCTTTCTGTGTCTGTGCCCAGAGTGAAATATGGCTTTTCTGAGTCCACGAATCTTCCTGTGCCTTGCAAATAAACTTGACAGTGAGTCCTCCTTCATGTCTTAAATCTGATGGCAGGTGCTGGTCTGGCTGCTGCTGGAACACTCACCTGGCCTCTCCACCACAGCCTATTTAATTAGACTATTTGGTCTAATTAGTTTTGATATTTCACATAACATATTTCTCAGATTTTGGTGGAGAAGAGGATAAAAAAAAATCCCTCTGAGGAGAAAAATAGGGGTATTTTTGTAGAGGGATTCAGTGGCAAATCTCAGCCTATTTAAAGCTGAGATGAGGAATCCTTCCTACCTTTGCAAGGCTTAGATTTTATCTGGATGAGAGAAGTCTAATTTTAGCATGTATTCCAAATCCAAGCCTGGGGAAGGTGTTGGTGATGGTGTTTCTGGTCAGAGCACTTGCACACACAGTGGAGAAATTGAGAATTGGGGAGAAGTGGAGATAAAATCCCACCAAATCTTATTTTCAGGTGGATCCTCTGTCCTGCTGCTCTCTCTAGTCCAGGTGTGGAGGTGTTGGGACATTTGGTCTGCACCAGGCAGGGGAGAGCCCTAGTGGGTATGGGGAGGGTTGGGACTCCCTGCTGAGACTTTTCTTAAAGGAGGTCCAGGGGAAGAGCTTGCAGTGCAAAAAAATTAGAAGTAATTTGGTGCTGAAGGTGGGGATTGTGAGACCTCAGCTCCCTGCCTGACCTGAGGTGGCCGCAGCTTGGTGAGGCATCATTTTAGGGACAAAAAACACCACTTCAACACCTTTGTTTTTGTCCCATCTTGAAACTTAGAGAAATTTTTTCTGTTTTTCACCTCCAAGGTATGGCTTCTGAGCAATGTACCTCTGCCTGCCTTATCTGCCTGCTGATTCAGAGGCCTCTTCCACACCCACATCACTTTCCTACCTCTTTATATCCTAAATTTCACCTTAGCAGTGGTGGGGTCCACCAGGCAGATTTGATGTGGATGGATTAGGGACTGATGGAGTTTATTCCATGATGAATGAACACCTCTCTACCCTTGACTATCAGGGTAAATGTGACCCAGACACAGCCCTGGAGAAAGGACTGGTGCATTTGGTTAATTTTTTATTTTTCCTTTGCTTGTTCCTTATTCTGACAAGAAAAAAAGAAGGGAACAGCAGAGGGGCTGCTCAATTCCTCATCTGACAGTACCCCTGGAAGGTCAGAGGAACACTAAATTGTGATGAGACTGGCACATTTTTAATTCTCTGTCATTACAGCCTCTGTTAAACTACATTACAATAATTGCTTTAGTTCTGCTATGGTATTTTCAGGTCTCTTAATGCAGCTGTCAGCTCAGTGTGCTGGGAACTAGCACTAGCAGAAAAAAAGAAAAAAAAAACATGAAAAAACAAACCAGAATTAAAAAAAAAAAAAAAAAAAAAACCAAAAGAAGGAAAGGAGAAGAAAATGAGAACTGAAAGCCTGGTAGTCTGGCAGAGAGGGGCCAGGGCTGGGCCAAATTTGGGATGAGAGCAGGAGATGGTGAAGTCCAGGTTTGCCAGGGGTGCTGCTCAGATCCTGCTGCTGAGGGACCTCTCTGAGCTGGAGACACGGTTTGGTTCTCACATCTCACCACAGGGTTTGCACAAACCCTGGTCATAGAAATGGTGGAGTTTTGCACTCTGTGAGGTCTGGCATGATGGGAAGAGAATGCTGAAGAGACATTTTGTATTTTGGATTTGCTTGAGAGGTTTTGAAGCACCCCTCCATATGGAGCACTTGTTCTAACTCGCCTTGGGGCATGAATTTGGGACTAACTCAGCTCTGTGGCTTCACTGCAGGACTGACATTTACTCACATGGACCATGGAAAGGGAGGATTCATCATCCACACCGAGGTGTTTGCTCAGCTCAGGAGCCCTCCCAGGAGTTGTGCTCTCTGTGATTTCAGCTTTCATGGGATGATAAAATCATGGGAGTCGTAAGGGACCCAGAAGGATCATTGAGTCCAACTCCTGGCTCTCCCAAAAATTGCACCATGTGCCTGAGAGCATTGTTTAAACACTTCTTAAACTCTGTCAGGCTTGGGGCTCTGACTGTTTCCTGGTGAAGAACCTTTTCCTGACACCCAACCCAAACTCCCCCTGGGCACAGCTCCATGCCATGGTCCTTTTTTGCAGCCACTCCTGGATTATTTGTTGCCATTCTCAGACAAGTGAATCAGCTGTGCCTGAGCTCTCCAGGCTTGCACAGCTTTGACCGTCCCACAGCCAGCTTTGCATCCCAAATCCTCCACATCTCCAGCACCATCTGGACCCCAGCCCCACAGATCAGCAGCTCCTTGTGCAAATCGTCCCTCCTACCACAAGAGACCTCCCCACCCTCAGAAGTGCTGCCCTAAACCACTACCTGCTTCAGAAAACCATAAACACACACTCTTTAAAGAGCAGACACTCCTTTCCTCCCCACATGTGCACTCCAGAACAATCCCACCATGAAAACATCCTCTTTCTCAGCCCCACACCCTTCCACACACGCTGTCACACTTTCTCCATTCCCACAGCCATCCCACATTCATTAATGCCTCCCCAGGAATTTTTCAACTGTGTGAAGAATTGTTCGTAATTAGTTAACAAGAAAGAAAAATAAAGTCTCCTAAGCTGTCAGCAATCCTCCAGAAAACCAGCAACAGATCTGAGCACCATTTGGTCTAATTAGTCTTGATATTTCACACAACATATTTCTCAATTTTTGGTGGAGAAGAGGATAAAAAAAAATCCCTCTGAGGAGAACAACAGGGGTATTTTTGTAGAGGGATTCAGTGGCAAAGCCAAAGGGAACTCTTAATCAACAAATGTGCATTTATATTCCTTTACTGAATCTTTCACAACAGTTGCTTCATCTTCTGCTTCTATGGGCATGTGGAGGCTTGGGGTGGGACCAGTCTGCAGCAGACATGGATCAAAATAGTTCTTTTGTCAGTATATCCTTAATTTCTCTGCTGTGGCGAGGTTGAAAGCACTGCAGGTACTGCAGGAGGGTGGGGTCTCTTGGTGGAAGGATGCTGAAATTTACAGCACAGGATCTAAGTGCCTCATACCCACCTCAGCATTTTCATGGATATCCACATGAATATCCGTGGATATTTCTACCTCACACCTTCAGGGCTGCAGTGAGAGTTGGGCTCTGCTGTCCCATCCCTGCAAGTGTCCAAGGCCAAGTTGGACAGAGCTTGGAGAAAAACCTGGTCTAGTGGGAGGTGTCCCTGCCCATGGGTTTGGAACAAGATGATCTTTAATGACCCTTCCACCTCACACCTTTCTATAATTTGTGTCTCAGAACAAAATTACACAGAGCAAGTGAAATCTGCCTCCACTGAGAGGTGCATTTCAGTCCACACATGGTGTCTCCAGGGTTCCTCACATTCTGGGGTGGACAGCCAGATTCTGAGGTGACCCTCTCAAGCTGATCATGGTGGTGGTGATGTCCCATGGCTTGGAGTGAATTACAGATTGTGCATGAGGTTGATGCCTTGGGAAGGCTGACCTGAAACAGAGACTGGACAGAGATAGAGAATAAAGTAGATATTTATGAAAAGGCCTTTAGGATACACCTTGGGCAGGACAGCGCCTGACCAGGGCTACACCCGAGGTGGGCTTAGAATGGTCACAGAATGGACAGCCAGTCACAAGGTCTCACACTTTTATAAGCTTTGGTCATTTGTATATTGGAGTTTAATTGTCCAGTTACAGCTTTGGGTCGTGAAGGCCCATCCTTCTTGTTTTCTTTCTTCAGTCCACCGTTGTTTGTGCTTTTGGGCCTGAAAGCTGTACTCGTTGTCCTTGGTCTTCAGCGGGAAAAGGATTTGTTTTGTCTCCCTGCTCTGTGAAGAGAGCTGACTGACACTTAATATGAGGCTCAGAGCTACACCCCTGGGCAGCACAGAATCTGAAAAACATGAAAGGTAAAATTTAAGGCATCAAGATGTGCAAGAGAGGAGTGTCTGTGTCCACTCTGCAGTCAGGGGGAAGAAGATGGTTGTTGTCACCATGTGAGGCATCCAAGAGAGAGGCAGGACTGCAGGTGCCAATCTCAGCAGTGATTAGGGAAGGAGCCTGGACAATCACCCAGGGATACAACAGAGGATCTGCCTCTGATCATGTCACCCTCAGTGATCTCTATCAGGAGAGACAGCCGGTGTGGGCACTGGAATTCCGTGTGGTTCGTCTCTTGTGGAGACAGCGTTGGCCTCTCATCGCTCCAACGAGAGCTTTGACTGCACTGATGATCTCAGCTCGACCCCAGCTGCCTGCAGGGGGCCAGGACACCCAGCTCAGGTGCAGATTTGTAGGTTAAAGACACTCCAGAGGGGAGGGGAGTTTAGCTGTGTAAACAGAGATGTTCCATGGCATTTGTTGTTAAGGATGGGTTTACCAACAGGCCCACACAGGCCTGTGGGCCCAAACAGGCCCACACGTGAGTTCATGAAGATCTCAGCATCAATGTCAATGACTCACAAAATCCTCTGCTTTAGGGTGAGATAAAGCACTTTGTGGTGGCTTTAGGATTTTGATGGTTTTGGCAGGAGAATGGACACCCAAACCCCATTAAGACCTATTCCTCACAGACTCCAAAACTCAGGTGTTTTTATGATCTGGTTGACAAGGTGATGTTGGGTCATAGGTTGGACTCGATGACCTCAAAGTTCTTTTCCAACCTGGTTGATTCTGTGATTCTGTGATAGGAGATGCTAAATTTTAGGTGGAAATATTCATCTGAGGTGATGCCAGGACTCTCTGTGCAAGGGGAGCACAGTGGAAGGTTAGAGCCCAGTGAACTGCAGATTCCAGGTTCTACAAACCTTGGCCATAGGAATGTGATGAGTGGCATGGGAAATTAATTCTCAGAAACATGTGGGGCATGCCATGCATCCTGCTGATAAACATCCTTGGAAAAATGACATTTCTGATGAACTCTCAGCTAACAAACTGTAAAAATGTCACCCCCTCCCCAGAAAAACCTCTGCAGGAAGTCCAACAGCACTTAGTCTAAGGGGTTGAAAAGTATTTACATTATAGTCCCAAAATATTTTACTTGATGTTGTCAGCATTTTTTTTTTTCAGGAGAAAAAAAATCAACTCTGCTGTTAATTGATCCCTTGGCAGCTCCAGAAAAACTCTGGCATTGTTTATACAGAATTTTGTCAGCCTTGGGAGAAAATCAGTCCTGGGATGAGCTGCAGCTTTTACCTCTGCAGTGTTAGGACTGAAAGAAGCAATAGTCACTAAGTAAAGGATGGACATCTTTGAGATAAATACTGAAAAATAAAGCTTTTCTACCTTAGAGGGATGGGAGGGCACAAAGGACTTTGAAAACAGAAGTAATACGAATTTCTTTCTCCAGAGCAACTGAGGCCCAGGGATGAGAGGCCAGGAGGACATTTCCCACCACTGAAGAGCCATTGAGGTGTTGTCCCATCTCCTGGGACATCTCCCATGTCCAGGATTTAACATGATGGATTCTGGAATCAGTCTGGCGCCCAGCCTGGGAATATTCATTTTCCAAAACGTTTTCAAGTCTGATTTTGAGCTTATTTCAATAGTTAGGGGTAAAGGTGATCACTTACAGGTATTTTCGAAGTGTTTAGTTTTAAAAATCTCTGCTTTAAGCTCTTAAGAGTCATTATAACCTTAGGAATCCAGTCTCCTGGTAGACTAATAACCATGAGTTCAAGAAGCAGGGTCATGGAGCACATGGTGGGGACAAATTTAAATATTTCCCCATTCAGCTGTGAATACAGGAGAGCAAAAGCTGATTTTATTCATTTATTTTACATGTCACCGAGGAAAGAGGAGAGGAGTTTTATGGAAGCAGGAGGAGATGTGAAGGAGAAGATATTTAGGGGTTTTGTGGAAGCAGGAAGAGACGTGAAGGGGAAGATATTTAGCATCTGGATTGGAACCTGTCTGCAAGTTTAACAGCTGTTTTTACCAAATGGGAGCAAACCTCTCCCAAAACAAACGAGCCGTGGTGTGTACAGTGCTAAATCTTCAAGGAAAAAAACAGGAAAAGGAGGTAGGTGAGTTTTAAACTGGCCTGCTGTCTCCATCAGTGATCCTGCAGGGAATTTTGCAGTTGTCGAGAGGTTAATGTGGGTCTTGACTGTCCACCTGACTCAGCCTCCCTGCTCCTCTGTGCTGGATATGGAAATCTTTTCCATTTGCTGTCTTCAAGTAGGGAACAGCTCAGCCAGGGAGCGGTAATGGAGCCCAGCAGGGAACAGCTGTGTTCATCTGTTGCTTTCTGGATGAAAAATGTTGCCTGAAATACACAGGAGAAGCCAAATCTCTGCTCACTGCAAACCCTTCGTGAACTCCAGTGTTTGGTAACTTGTGAGGAAACTTTTCATGCCCAAGAGGGGAAGAGCCTGAGGCTGTGAGAGGAGAGGTGGAGCAGTAAAAAATACAAAATTCTTATCCCTGGCTGGAGATATCACCCAGAAATCTATCCCCATGAGTCTGCTCTGCCACAAAAGCCAAAGGATGTCCCTAAACATCATCTGGTGTTGACGTCCAGTACCAGAGCTGCAGATGACACCAGGAGGGACAAGGGTTTGGGGTTCTCTCAGGGTAGGTTTAGGCCCTGCTGCATTTGGTCTTGTATGGTTCAGGGCCATGAAAGAACTGATGAACTAAAGGCAGGTAGTGGTGCCTCATTTTGCACACATTTTTGGAGCAGTCGTCTCCTCATAAAACCCAAACTGCTTCCAAGGGCTCCATGCAGCTTCAAAGCAGCTTCAAAGCCGCTTCCCTCATCATCAGCTCTGCCTGTGCTGCTCTGAGGCCTTACCAGCACATGCTCCTTCATGAAATGGTGTTGGGCAGTCACAGTATCTTGGCTGCACCTCCTTGGAATTCCTCCTTGGAATTCATCCTTTGCAGCCTGACAGGCAACAGGTGCTTGGGAAGATACTCAGAGGCTTTGATCTGTCCGTGTGGGATCTTCTGTGCACAGCTCTGGGTGTGAAGAGAGTCTGACCAGACAAAGAAAAGTTCTTCACTCTATTTCATGCCTACTTCTAGGATTCAGATTCCTTCCTTCATTCTTTCCTTGCTTCTTTCTTAATTTCCTTCTGAATTATTTTTATGCTTGCTCACTTTCCTTATTTTCTTAACCAACTGTCGTTCCCTTCCTTCCTTCCTTCCTTCCTTCCTTCCTTCCTTCCTTCCTTCCTTCCTTCCTTCCTTCCTTCCTTCCTTCCTTCCTTCCTCCCTTCCTTCCTTCCTTCCTTCCTTCCTTCCTTCCTTCCTTCCTTCCTTCCTTCCTTCCTTCCTTCCTTCCTTCCTTCCTTCCTTCCTCTTTATCCCAAATCACAGAAGATGCTGAGTTGGAAGGAACCCTATGGGATCATCAAGTCCAACTCCTGACCCTGCACAGGACCATCCCCACCTTGTGCCTGAGGAGGTTGTGTTTTGTTTTATCTTTTTCCAATCACCAATTCCCACTTTTCCCTGTCCCTCTTACACCCCCCATGAAGTGCTCCCTGCCAGAGGATGTGCAGACAGTCAGGACACACCAGTCTTGTTCCCACACAAGGATTTATCTGCTGCCAGAGCTCTCTGCCTCCAGGACCTTCCCACATCCCTGCCACCTCCTCCCCATGGAGTGTTTTATGTGCCCTTGTCACCAGCAGATTAATGAAAGCTGTGAGGACAGAGGAGGGTCACAACTCATGAACCATGACCAGAGCCCAGCACCACCCACCCCTGGGGGCACAGCGATGATTTCTGCCTCAATCTCCCCCCCTGACAAGGTGCAGGACAAATGGTGAGCACTGCTGATAAAAGGGACCCTGTGCATTAAACACAGGGCTGTGATAAGCTGGATCCTGTCCCTGGGCTTTTCCCTGTGATGATGCTGTAGTAGGGAGAAGGCTGGATATGATTTCTGGGCTTTCCACACCTCATTGTTTAGTCTAGCACAGCCTGGCTTTGTTTTGCAGCTCCCTTTGACATAATCTTCGAAAATACATCTGAATTTCCTTTCCTAGACAAGTATCATACATTTCCTTTCCTTGTGCCATCTGAGATGCTCCAGGCTAGCAGATGTGACACAGACTGAGACTCCCAAACCCTTTGGAAATTGTTCTGGGGCCAGGTAGGGAATGGGATGTCTAAAATGACACCTATTTGCAGACAACCCAAGGGCCTGGCTTCTCCCAGGCTCAGCAGCAGCCAAATAAATTCTTCCTGCTGCTGGAAACGTTCCCACCATTTGATTTGCACAATATTCCTTCAAATTTCACAGTTCCTGGCAGGAGGGAGGTCTGAAGTCACCCCCAAAAGTTATGTCAGGTTTATTCACTAAAAGAGTGCCACCAGCATGGGTTTATTTAAGATTTTCTTGCAGTAGGCAAATAAAAATGTCAGAGAGCAAGAAGTTATTTTAAATAGCTGAGGTTGTTAGTGAGATGAAAATTGATATTATTAATATGGGATGAAGTCACATTTGTCCAGGATCCCAACTCTCATGTCTGTAGCACTGCCTGCACCCTGTCATGACATTTTTAGACTTTAAAAAAAAAAAAAAATAAAAAAAATCTGTGCTGTGACTTAGTGGAAAAGCGGAGAGAAAACAAGAAAAACTTCAACATTTGGGGATTTGTTTTGGTCAGATTCTGCAGGTTTGAATTTCCCTTGGACATGTGCAATTTATTATCTCTGTCCCAGCTGTTGTCTGTCTGGAAACCTGAGAAGGAATTCGGATGTCTTGCACCTGGGGAGCAGGTGGATTTTGGGAAGGACATTGATTGGACTGAGGTGCTCCTGGGATCCAGCCCAGTCTCCCAGGAGCAGCTGATCACACACTCCAAGACTGAATTTTCACCAGGGATGGAAGCAGGAGAGGGACTGAAGAATGAGGAATTGCAAGAGACATAAGAAGAGGAGGAGGATAAAAGACAATCCCCGAAGATGTTTCCAAAATGAGCATCTGTTAGGAGGGAGTATGGGAAATAAAATAATAATAATAACAACAACAGCAGCATAAACAACTCGACTCTCCTACCTGCTTCTGAATCCCTCTTTTCTCCCTCTTTCAGGAATAACTTGGCTGATGATCTGCTCCCTGCCACATCCCAAGCTCTCTGTCAGGAAGGGAAAGATTCCTGGTGGCTCAGAGGTTTGCAGATCACATCCCAAGTGTCAGATGCAAGAGGAAATTCAAAAGAGAGAGAGAAAAAAAATTGTTTCAGCAGAGCATCAAAAGCAAATACTCCTTTGGCACCTTCATTGATTCCACACCTTCCCCAGAAGTTCCTCACCGTTATTTAAATCACTTTATCCTGTTAATCCACAAAAGGCAGGTGAGATTAGGCTGGGTTGGCACAGAATTGCAAATATATTATTGGGATCCTTTCTGTGAAGACAAATGGGCCTTAAAGTGCCTCAATGCCTGATGCCAGGACGCTGTGCTTAATTAAGCAGCTACAGGGGCCATTTACAAATGTGATTTCTGCATTGATTATCTATAACTCTCTCTGCAGCCCCTATTAACAGCCTCCTGTGGAGAGGATTGTTTCCCATAAGTGGCTCATCCAGGGAGATGGGGTGGCTGCCTTTGCCAGGCGTCCTATTCCCAACGATCAACCTGAAAATATTGACTGCTCAGCAACAAATGTTGATAGGGGCAGGAGGAGGAGGGATAAATCTCCTCGGGGGCTCGTGGGGGGAGGACAACAGTGATGAATCTGCAGATTAAAAGGCTGTTGCATTATCATTAGGAAAGGATAGAATGTGTAAAAGTGTTTCAGGCCAGATCCCAAAGCTTGTCCTGTGTGTTTGTGTAAAAGGCTGGATAAAAACTTTGCCCAAGGTAAGAGGGAGAGATTTGGGTGCTCTGTTGAAATGGTCACTCAAATAAAAACTGTCAGAATCAGGACAGGCTGGTTGAAAAACCCTTCCCAGGAGGATCTCAGAACAATATGCAACATTTTCCAGCAGAACTTCCCATTGATTTCTGTGGAGCTGTTCTGCTGTAAATCACCTGTTTTCTGCCCTTAAATAACCAAGTTTCACAGCCTCCCCTGCCAAGAGGGGTAGCCAGGAACAGAACTGGTTCTTTGTCTTCCCATCAGGAGCTGCTGGCTGCCTTATGTGCAGTTTGAAAAAACAAGATTTGGGCAAAACTGGGAAAAATCACAAGAGAATCCCCCCAAATGGAAAATCCAGCAGGAAGGGCACACAAACATCTGTCCAAAGGACACTTCCAGGGGTGAGGCATCCACAAGTTCTCTTGGCAGGAGAGAGGGATAGCCAGCATCTCTAGCAACAAAAATAACACGATCCCATGCAGAGAAAAGCCTCCAGATTTCCAAAGGCAGGGGTTTGGGGTTTGTTTTTGCAAAAAAGGGACATATTCTGCTCTGGAAGGAATACTCTTGTGCCCACGTGGGTCAGTGAAGCAAAGGCATCATCCCTCAGCTGATGGATGGAGCCTATCTCTTGGATTTTTCCTCAGAGAACCATGGAGCTGCCTGGGGATGAAATCTGCCTCTTCCCAACTTCCTGTGTGCCCTTGGGAGGAGAGGGAAAAGCAGCACACACAGAAGAAGAACAAGGGAAAAAAAATAAAAAAGGAAAGAGAAGAAAGGAAAAAAAAAAGTGGTAAAATATGTCAATAATTTAAGAGACAAAGCTCCTGCCACGGAACCCAATCCGTTCCAGGCGCCGGCAGCAGCTTTTGGACACCTTGATTAATCATAACTGGCTACATATTATTTCCCTATAAGCAAACTACAATGTTACTCATACAAACAGCTTAATCTTGACAGCTGCAAAATGCCAGGATTTAATGTGGGACGGAGGGAGTTTTGCCATATGGTGCCACTCCAGGCCTGAGATGTTCTAATCCACAGCATATTGCCTGCCGGGAACAGCCATTTCAGGGAATGCCTCCCTTCTCTTTTAATTGCATTTGTTGTCTCCAGTTCACATTGTCTCCTCTTTTTCCTGCCAGCACAGAATAAATCAGTCTCTCCGGGGGCAGCTTGGGTTGGGTTGTTTTCTTTTCTGGGTTTCTGTTCTTGAGAAAAAGGGGTTTGGAAAGACACTGAGGGTTCTTGCAGGGCTTGGGGTCACACACCCATCCTGGCAGATCCCACTCCCAGCCCACCATCCCACAGGTCAGGAAAGGCTTCCTGATTATTCCTGGAATTGCCAGATGGCTTGTGCAGGGGAGACTTTTCATCTCCTGCTTGCTAATCCCCTTGTCTTTGATAAAACGACCAGGCACGGCAATATTAGCTTCAGCTTTTTTCCTGCTCTCTGTCTGAAATTTGAGAATGTTCAAATTGATCAAATTGATCAAGTTCTCCACTCCTGTTTGGAGATGTGAGCACAGGATGGACAGAAGGCACTGCCAGGGTGAAAGAGGAATGCCTTGGACTCAGGAGAAGATAAATTGGCTGGTTTACGTGTGTCCCCACCTTTCCCTCTCTCTCAAGACCTATTCCCATCAGTGGGATGTGTGGAAAATGCACCAGTGCTGCTTGGTCCTGGGCAGGAATGAAGTGCTATGGGCACCATCTGTGTGGTGGTGGACAACAAATAAAGGAAATGCTCTGTATCCTTCATTTCCCAGCACCAGGTAAAACAAGTCTGGAATTTTGCACCAGCTGTGATTCAAGCAGAACCCTGGGAACACAAAACTGTACCAAAATCACCCAGAATAAGTGGAAATCAGCCAAGTCACCACCTTCCATGCAAGATCTCTGCTGATTATTTAGGTTGGGAAGGACCTCTAAGATCATCAATTCCAGCTGTTAACCCAGCACTGCCAAACCCACCACTGTTCCATGTCCTAAACATGCACATCTTTCCTGCCTGCACATCTGTATTTGCTGTCCCTTGGTTTTCTGAAGGTCTAAGGTGACCATCGTTTATGACCAATAAAGGCTTTTTTTTTGCACTTTTCCATTTTTTTACAAAGGTTTGGTTTGTTTGGACCTGTGATTCTCCTTTGCAGCTGCTGAAAAAGGAGAAAGTTTTGGCAACTAAGCTATTACAGCTCCTGCAGGCTCTCAGAAGGCTTGGATGCAGTTTCCAGCTCTGTTGCAGAATTCCTCTGTGACCCAGCTTATGCAATTTTTATAAGTTTCATTTTTTTTCCCTTATGAAAAAAAGGAAAATAAACAAGATACCTGTTTTTTCTCCCTGTTCCACTGCTCTTCCTGCTGGCTCCTACCAATTGCTCTATTACATCCTTATGGGGTGGATAAGCCCTCAAATTTAAGTCTCTTTCTCTGACAGTGGTGTCCACCTTTCAGTCCTGTTTTATGCCATAAAGGCAGGATTCTCCATGGACATTGGAGGCAGGACAGGAAAGCCATGGGGTTAAATTGCAGCAGAAAGATTAACCTTGATATTAAGAAACAGTGAAAAGTGAGGAAAATGGAGAAGATCATTCTGCTCCTTGGAGTGATCCTAGTCATTGTTTTGTCAGGGAGTAAAACCATTTTCCAGCTTCTTCCTGGATTCTCTGGTGATCAAGGGGTCTTTCCCTGTTCCAGCACCCTGATGCTCTTGTCCTTTGTCTTTGCTCATGGGCTAAATCTCCCTGTCACAATAAAATCCCAGAATTTGCTCCCTTATGCCCAGTCTCCATGAAAAGAGCCCCTATTTCTCCCAGGAAGGTGCCTGAGGGCAGACTGATACATGATGCATTTTGTTAATCAGATCTGTGCCATGACTCAAATGATGGAAAGGCACATGGTAATTCTTTGGGCTAAATAATTCACATTAAAGCACTTCTTTGTTGCCCCTTTTACCACATAAATCCATAACTCAGCGTGGAAAGGGGAAAGAAAGGTTAATTGCCCACTTGCCCGAGTGGAATCGTGATGGGATTCATCTTCCCCCATCTCAGATGTCTGATGACAGTACCCACAACTCAAATTCATGTCTTGTATGCAAAGTAGTCACTGCACTGCTCTTATTAGCAACACAACATGAACAGAAAGAGCTGGAAAATCACTGGAACAATTTTCCTGGATAAAAGGGACTGAAATCTTGTGATCCTCCTTCCTCTAGATGTGGTGCAAGGGCTTCACCTGTGCCCGGTGTGGGATCTGGTGGGGTGGTTTGGATTATACTTTTTTTTGATTTAGACATGGGGTAACTTTGGGGTTTTTTGATAAATTGGATAAATTAGTTGAGTTATTTGTCTCACGTAGGGGCACCAATTTTGTTGGATTATACCTTTTTCTGACCCAGAGACGGGGGCCTCTGAGAGGTGTTTTAAAAACTTTTATTCAATTTTCAGTCTCACGTGAAGAGTGAGACAGTACAGATGTTACAATTCTCTCCATCACAATCAGAAGCCAAACTATTTCCTAATTACAATACATTATAAGCATTTCTTGGCCTATCAGGTTTTGCCACACAATGTTGCTAATGCCTTAAAGCCAGTCATCTAAAATTAACCCTGGTGGGTTCTACTACAATGCATCTTTCATAGTTGTATTTCTCTAAAGTATCTGGTCTATTTGCAAGGTCATCATTTGAAACTTGTTTCTAGTTCCATTTCTCTCTCAACAATGTCTGTCCTATTCCATGGCATTTTTAAGTCAGCATTTTTTATCTCAGAGTTTGCATACAGGTGCACAAGACTGTGTGAGCCAGGCTTTGAGAATTCTCTACAAGTCCATTTCCCACAGGGTGGGAGCAGAGTTAAATTATGGCTGCTGATAATGAACTGTCTGATTGTGGAGTATTGGAATGATTTGGGTGGGAATGGACCTTAAGGATGATCATGTCCTGCCATGTAGGGACACCTTCCACCATCCCAGGCTGCTCCAAGCCCATCCAACCTGGTCTTGGACACTTCCAGGGATCCAGGGGCAGCCACAGCTTCTCTGGGCACCTTGTGCCAGGGCCTCCCCACCCTCACAGCCAGGAATTCCTTCTCAATATCCCATCTGACCCTTCCCTCTGGCAGTTTTAAGTCATTCCCCCTTGCCCTGTCCCTCCATCCCTTGTCCAAAGTCCTTCTCCAGCTCTCTCATAGCTCCTTTAGATACTGGAAGGTTCTATAAGATCTCCCTGGAGCTTTTTCTTCTCCAGGCTCCTGAGCTGCTTGGAAAGCTTCCATCAGTCCTGATTTAAGGCACCCTTAAAAGAAAATCAGCTCTTGCTCAGTTACTTGGACAAACCTTGTGAGCAGTGGGAGAAAGGAGCACTTCCAGACACTTTACACCTCATCCTGCAGCTGTGGCCTCCAGGAGAAAATTATGGATTGTGCCTTGGATTCAGGAATGATTTGGGGCTGACTGACTCAGACACAAACTCTACTCAGTGAACAGGGGATGTCTAAGGTTAAACCTTGGTTTAACCTTAATTCCTTTGGTCAAACCAAAGGAATTCCAGCTGGAATGGAGCTGGACTCCATCCAGCCCTGGCCACACTCAACACCAGACCAAACAGGTCATGGATAATTGTCCAGGACTCTTTTCCTGCTCTTTTCTCTCTTCCTGGTGGTAGGTAAAGTTGTTATTTTAAGCATAATACATTTGCACACGAGTAGGGGTCCACATCATGTCTGGGCTTAGCAAGAGGGGATATCCACACACCTTGTGACTGCTGTCCCAGATGTCCCCAAATCCACAGCTGCCAGCTGGGGAAAAGGGTCTGGATGGGAGCACACTCTGGAAAAAATGCTGCCTAGGACACTCAGGAGGCAATTTTTGTTAAAAGCGTCAAAAAAATGTTCAGTGAAGTTCATCCTCAACTCTTCTTAAGAAATGTATTTTGCTATTACTGAGAATATTAAGAACTACACGAGCACACAACCTGTTAAACCTTAATTAAAACTGAAAAAAATAACTTGGCTTTCAGATCCATAAACGGTGAGTGCAGAACCCACAGAAGCCGTAAATTATACAAAATATTTTGTATCTCTGTATGTATATTTAATGGTATCATTATTACCCCCAATTACATCACAAATCTTTGAAAATTTCATGAAACAGGTAAACTATTTATACTTTTAATGCAAAATATAACAGTAAATCAGCCCCAGCTCAGCCCTGCACACACACCTCTGGATTTGCTCCCATTTGCATATTGCTGAATTCATTTTTATCTGGAAGCCTCTAAAGCAGTGCCCTGTTTTCCCTCCTCCAAGGATGACTTGTGTGCTTGTCTCTTCCCAGGGAATGATTTAATAAGAGAGAGGGACTTTTCCTGGGGAAGTTAATGGGCTTCATAAATTCAAAGTGAAGAGTCTTCTTTATGGCTTGGGTGGTTAAAACAACACAAAAGATGTCCTCTGGCCCTGACTTTAAACATCCCTGTGAAGAGCTTCTTGTGAAGAATAAGAACTCACCTGATTTCAGAATCACCAGCACAAAGCCTGATTTTTTTTTTGGGGGGGGGATGTTCAGAAGCAATATCAGCCCAAGCAGAGAAACTCTTTGAGTCTTTTTGTTGCATCTGGAAACCTTTCATGTGACCACAGACTCTCAAGGCTGAGGTGATTGTGTGATAACTTGTAGAGGTCAGAGTTGTGATCCTGTGGCTTTCAGCTTCCAAACCATCACAAAAATGTGCAGGAAAAACTGCTCTGGTCACCAGAAGAGTTTCCCATTATTCTTTTCATAACCAGTTATAATGCAGTTATGCAAGCACCTTGCACTTTTAACGTGAGTTTTTAATAGTAATTTCACCCCTTAAAACTTGGACTCATTTAGGTTGGAAATGACCTTTCAGATGGAGTCCAAAATCAGCTTCAGCAAAATCAGCTGAAATCCTTGTAAATCAGAGGAGTGCAGCTTTTGGAGAAGCTTTTTCCTCCCTTTATGATTGCAGCTAATTAACATAATGCTCTTTCTGCCTTCCAAAATGTTCGTTTCATCCACCCCCCTGAATTTTTGCAACAATTCAGCAAAGATTAATCACTAAAAGTGGCATTTCTGTGTAAAACTAAATTACTCAGTGTCATTAGAATTTCCCAACACGATTGGTACCAGTCAATGTGAACTCATGGGCCCTGAGCTGGGTCCAGCATGGGGTTGAATTCGGAGGTGTTTACATGGCATTAATTTAAATCAAAACTTACTGCCAGGGCCTCCAGCTGTGCTGAACTCTCCTCTGACAGGCACTGGAGTAAAAGCAGCACCTGCCTTAATCCTGACTGCATTTGGGTGAGCTGAATTGTTCTCTGTGAGTGCCAGGATCTCTCTAAAAGTTATAAATGGGCCCCCATGTGATCACCTATTGCACAGATGTTGAGTTTCAGTCAAAGGAATCCCATCCAGGTCCTTAAAGAGCCTCGTTTTTTCTTGCTCTGAAATCATGGAAGGACCCCCCAGTCTTACAAGGTTTTGTCTGAAGGTGATGGGACATCCTGGGAGACAACATTTGAGCAACACAGTACTGCCCTGTTGATGCCAGATGTGCAACCTCCAGGCACTCAGAGCTGAACTGAACAACTCAGAATAAAAAGAGAAGCCTAAAGCTGACCTGTCCCAGTCCCTGATCCAGACAAAGCTGCCTCTGCCATGCTGGGCACGATCAGGTTGTGATTTATCAGTGTTTTTGAGACCAATCTCTGCAGTTGTCAAGCAGCACAAGACAGACACCCTGATGCCTCCTCCTCCTCTTTCCCATGCTCCTGCCTCTAAACTTTGCTCTTTTAGTCAGGCATTTCTCCTTGGGTCATCCCTGGAGGGAATTTTGGATTGGAGCTTTTGTAACTATGGAGCACAGCAGCAAGTGACCCATTTTGGGCTGTGGGGAGACTGTGGAGAGATGAAACCAGAACTGAAGCTGGCCCAGGAATTGGGAAGTAAAGGTTATTTCTTTAGATGTCAGCAAGGAGAATGAATCAGTCACAACTACTTAAAGAACCTTGGGGAACAGGTCAGGCATATGTGATCCATGAAGGCAGATCTAATTGGGGTGATTTTTTTGGGAAGAGGTTCATATTAAAAAAAAAAAAAAAAAAGTGCCTGTCTCCATGGCAACTGAACACATAGGAGTGCACGTGGTCTGGCTGATCACCAGAGATCTCAGCTTGTGACTGCCCATCTCTAAAAAAAACCAAATTCTTTGTTTCCCCATCTTCTTAGGCAGGAGCCTGACTCTCTTCTCCCAACGTTACATGAGTGATTTTTTGGGTTTTTTCCCCCTCAAAATACAAAAAGCTGAACAGATCCAATTTGATGGAAGTGCAGGGTAGGGGGTAGCCCTGGGCATCCAACCCCTTGGTCTCCAAAGAAAACTTTATCTCATGTTTATTGTGTGCTAAATCTGGCCCAGATGTGGCACATTTTTCTGAAAACCATTGGGCCAGCACATGCAAGGGATGAATCAAGCAAAGCAATCATGACCTCACGTCAAATCTGAGGGCTCTGTCCATGATTTTCATTAGTTAATTGAATTAAATCCCCACGTGGATCAGCCCTTATCAATCAGCAGGTCCAAACACACTCAGGCAGAGTCCTCTGCTCCTTCCCAAAGAATGGGAATGGATCAAGAGGGAAAGCAAAAAGCCTTCTCCAACACAAATATTAATATTGTCTGAGTTACTTGAGGTGGACTGGCAAATGCAGGAAAGCACAGGAATATAAAAGATGATAAAATTAGTTTTATTGCAGCTCCTAAAAACAAAACTCTTGAAAGGTTTTTGTTCTGAAGGAGGGACAGAGGTGCCTCCTTGTTGGGTTATTGTTGGGTTATTTTAGCTCTTTGTGCAGATCACTGGATTGGGGCAGCTAATTATTTTTCAGGATTAGCCCATGGATAAAATCATACAGATCTGGAGGACAATGCTTTGTGTATTGGCAACAATATATTAGCTCCTCTTTCAATTGATAAAATAATTAAGGGCTTGGTTGAAAGGGCATATTTCTCTCTGTGGCCACTGGTGCCTGAAAGCATGAAATTTCAGAATGTTTCCAATAGTTATTCATTGAAAGAGGAATAATCCATTTTCTGCCTAATTATTTTCAAGAGAGCAATAAAAACTGAATTAGGAATATTTAAAAATGTAAAAAAGTGCTCTACATTCAAATGGCTTGAACTTTGGTGATGTACCATTGTTTGCAGATGATAATGAAAATGTTAACCTTGGGAGAAACCATTTTGTCCACAGTTTAATGACAAATAAGAGGAATATTAGCTCCAGATTAATTGCTAAGTTCACATACTGCAGAGTGTGCTATATTTAAGTTGTCATTTGGTTCTGCAGGTTATGTAACTAACTTTTAATTCACTTTTCCTCATCTAGCAGAAGGTTTCAGAATGACAGAAGAGGTTTAATAGCTTTCACTGTGGAATATATGAAAACACTGAGGAATGGCACCAGTAAATGGATGGCTGAATAACCTGAGTGAGTCTTAAGACATTTCCCAGTTATTAGAAATTAACTATTATGGCAGAAGAAAATTGATCAGCTACAATTTTCATATTCCTGAAGGATGATGGAAATGGAGATGATACTTTTAGGAACTCTAACTGATTTTTTATTCTTTTCACAGAAAGTTAAAAGCTGATCTGGGTTGTGGGGTTTCTTGATTTTCTTTTTTTTTTTTCTTTTCTTTAATGGTACAGTCATAAAAGTAAAACAGTCTGATGTTGTATGAGAAGGAATTTATGATATAATGAGTTTGCTGAAGAGTGAAGTTAAAACAAAAAGATGATAAATCCTTTGGTCACACTGGTAACTCCTATCAGAAAACAAACCATGGCAAAATAGAAAATCGAGAAAGGGATTTTAGTTCTCTAATGCTTGACTTCACAATTTGATTTCAGCAAGGGAAATCCCATTCATCAAGAACCTATCTCTGAAACACATTTACCAGGGGGCTATTTTCAACCCTCAGTTATCTCATTTTCTTAAAAACTTATGGAAATGAGTTGCTGGTCAGTTTTATCCTAAACACAGCATGGATAGACTTTTTTCTGGGGCAAAATAAGAACAAACCCAAAACACTCTGGGCTTGTTCTGCCCTGAGCTGGGTGTCCCTGGGGTCACAAACATCCTGAGGACAAGGGCACTGCCCAGAAAATTTCAGCTCTGGGTCTGGCTGGGCTGGGCACTGGGAATCTGACACCAGCACTGGGGACCAGGGACAAGGAAATCAGGGTTTGGACAAAGAAATCAGGGTTTGGACAAGGAAATCAGTGTTTGGTTGTCTTTTCTTTATGAGCATGGATTTAAAAGGGCTCTGGGTAAATTCCTGGGTGTGTTGAGGTCTTCACATTTGTCCTCCTGCTGCTTTTCTCCTCTACTCAAGTCTAATTCATGGTGAAGACCAGGGAAATAATCTTCTCTTTCCTTATGGGATGAACAAATGGATTCCAAGTACAGACTGCAGAAAATGAGTACCCAAAATTATTGGAATTAATCTGCAGTCGATGATTGACTCAGGTACTGCAAGAAGAGCCACCAGCTGCTGAAATGGCCCCTGCTGGGATGTGAACTAAGGGGCATTTTGGAAAAAAAGAGCAATTTTAGTCATTTATGTTGCCCATGGCAGCTGATCAAGCATTCCTTAGACTTCAGGAGTGGATTCTCTGGTGCTAAACTGGCACTGACACCCTTTGCAGCATTGGCCCGCCGGTTTCTCCATCCTTTGTATGGATTATTCTTGTTCAATGTTATGTTCTTGTTATCCTTCATGTGGATTATTCTTCATCTCACCCACATTAAGCTGATATTGCTGTAACAAGGTCTCTCCTGCCTGTGCAGCAAGGTGCTTCCACAAAATCATCCAAGATATGATTTCAGAATGTTTGACACCAGTATTCCCAGGGTGAGATGATGGTGAGAAGATTCAATGCTTCACCTGATGGATAAAAGTTTGAATTTTTGTCATAGAATCCTTAACAGGATTGGGATGGAAGGATCCTTAAAGTTCATCCAGTGCCACCCCAACCATGGGCAGGGTCATTTTCCACCATCCCAGGCTGCTCCAAGCCCTGTCCAGCCTGGCCTTGGACATTTCCAGGGATCCAGGGCCAGCCACAGCTTCTCTGGGCACCCTGTGCCAGGGCCTCCCCACCCTCACAGGGAAAAAATTCTTTTTAATATCCCATCAAGACCTGCCTGCTATCAGTTTCAAGCCATTACTTTCTATCACTTCACTCCTTATAAATAGTTCCTCTTCATAACATCCCCCAAAATGGATCTGGGCTCCTCCAAGGAGTAAGGATTGTATAGGAAGCCAGGGAAATGTCTGTCCCCTTGCTAGCTGAACCATTCAGAGAAAAAGATGGTTTTTCACATCATTTAAATTCTAAGTATATTTGTAGTTGGTTTGTTTGTTTCTTTGTTCTGTTGGGGTTTTTTTTTCCTATTCATTCTTTTCCCAGCTATACCATCTAGTTCAGATTTCATAAATAAATAAAATAAATATTTTTTTATCTGTCTTCTGATGGTTAGTGTGATTTTCAGATAACATCCCATCACTTTCCCCTTAAGAGGCATCGTGATCCTAAAATTGGGTCCAAACTCTGAGGAGCCCAAAGCTTTAACATAAGCTATAAAACACTTCAAGGGATAATGGGATATGCATCCACTTTCTCTGCATGGATGAGCTGGCTCTGCAGAGGTCAGGAGAAGGAGAACTGCCTTGAACACCCAACAATAAGCAGGAAAACTCGTGTTGCAGCGAAGACAGGAGCACTCCTGTAGCCCTGGTTTCGTGCCTGAGATGTTTTGGTTTTCTGAAATTCTTTTCCCAGGGAATTTTCTGTAAACAAGAGACATCTTTTTGTAAACTGTACCTATATTTTCATTCCTTTTCCTAGGAGGGACTTCTTCTTGATGTCCATCTGGTCTGACCAGTGTGATTGAAGAGGTTTGTCTTTTTGTCACCAACCGAATTGGTCTGTGTAAAATAGTATATAAGGGAGATACAGCTCAAAAATAAAGGAGTTATTTCCAGCCTTCTGAACCTCAGAGTCTGTGTCGTTGTGGTGTAGAAGAGTGTCACACTCCTGGTGTGTTGAGGTGCTGGGGAAAGGCTTGGCAGGGAGCTGTGGGAGCTCTGGGAGCAGGGAAGGGCAGTGGGAATGGGGCTGTGTATGGGTTTTCTCAACACCTCTGAGGGTCCAGCCTGGCAGAGAAGTGGCAAAAATCAATTAGCGAGATGGCATGATCGAATGTGTCTTGAAAAATCAAAAAGGTTTTAATGAAGAAGGAAAATAATACAAAAACAAAGGCAAAGCTGAGCACAGTGTAGAGACAAGTCTCCTACTTGCTACAACACCTCAAAAAGCGTGGAGTCTCTTTGTTCTTTCTCTTTAGCACTCAATACTTTAGGTGAGCTTTTTGGCTCTTGGTCCAACGAGATCAGCAAGAGGCTTCGAGTTACACTCTTCAAGCCCAATTCATGCTCCTGTGCTGGCATTGACCCAATTACTGTCAGGAAGGTATGGAAAATTCTAGGTAAACTTCCTAAAGGTAAACTGAAACTCTTTCCCTATTTGGAAACACCTGCTGGAGTTGTGGGGGATGCTTTACTACAGCTGTGAGCTGGGCTGGACCATAAATTCAATGGCACAGCCAGAGAGGAGCTGGCTCAGGAAGTTAATTGATGGCTGCTCACTCTGGCACTCACATTTCTCAGCCAGACCCCCTAGTGGAAAAAGAAGGATCCATCCTCTCGTGGGTGTTAAATGATGGTGAGATTAGTGGCCTAGGAATTATGAAGTCCTCCCTTTGGCTCGCTCTGGCTGCCAGCATTAATCAGGGATTGTCTGGGGTGTGGGGGACTTCCACCTGCTCCTTCCTCCCCAAGCCTCGGTGCTAAATCTTAGCCCTGCTTTGGGCTGAATTCAGCCAGGCTGGGCTTGGCTGCTGTGGAGTTTCTGGGTCCTTTATTGTGCATTTCTGCATGGAAACAGGAGATGGAGTGAAGAGGAGTGGGTTTAGGGACACAAGACCAGGTGAGACACCTTGGTCCTCTGCTGCTATGATATCTATGCTATAAAATCTTTTAAATGAAGGCATTAAGACCCATTTAAGCAGCTTGGTTTCTTACCCTGTCTCCTCTGATAGCTCCTCTAAACCTTCTGGTTTTGATGATTTAACTGATTTTTCTTAGTTATCAGCCCAAATGTATTCATGGGCTCTCTGATCTCCCTCTTTATGTGTTCATGGTGTCAGTCCTGCCCTTCCTGTCACTTGTCTGAAGAGGTTTTACCATCTTCCTTTGTTTTCACGCAGTCCAGTGGGGTTTTTCTGAGTGATAACTTCCTTCAGGAAATGAAATGTGGTGAATCTCCTCTCCTAAAACGTGCTTTGCTGCCCCTTCATCATCTGATCAGCCCTTCCCTGTGCTTGATCCCAGGAAGAGTTCACTTACAGAACACGTGTGTCCCAAATTACACAAGAGGAGATCATGCTGACCTGCAAAGAAACTCAATTTCACACCAGTTACAGAGGAAGAGTTATCAGGGAATATTTGGGAGTGGAAGACAGATGGGAGAGGCTGGATGTTATTCCCAAGATCGTGCATGAGACAGGATCCATCACATCTCATACCATGAGGAAGCAGTGCCAGCACAGCTCGGGCTCTCGGGGGTTCCTTTTATGCATTTTTTAATCTGCATCAAAGCAACTGGCAATCATGGCTTGTACCAGAGCTTGGAGACAGCAACCCCCTGAGAGGAGTGGAGGCAGCTGTGCCTCAGAGACACTGTGGGGTCCTGCCCTCTGCAGATGCTGCTGGCTCTGTTTTCATCTGCTGCACCACTGAGGGATTCCTCTGCAAACCCAGGACCTGCCTGGAATTTCTCTGTCTGGGTGTGGGCATAGAATCATGGAATCATAGAACCACAGAAACTCAGAATCATGGAATAATAGAATCACAGAAACACAGAATCATGGAATTACAGAATCACAGAATCATGGAATGGTTTGGGTTGGAAGGAAGATCACCTGATTACAACTCCCCTGCAATGAGCAGGGACACCTTCCACTATTCCAGGTTGCTCCAAGCCCCATCCAGCCTGGCCTTGGACACTTCCAGGGATCCAGGGGCAGCCACAGCTTCTCTGGGCACCCTGTGCCAGGGCCTCCCCACCCTCACAGAGAAGCATTTCATCCTAAAACCCAACATAAACCTACTTTATTTCAATTTGAAGCATAAGATGGGCACCTCTCTTTGGGCTAATCACCCTCAGCTGCCTTTGCAGCCTGGGGAGTGCATGAGGTTTCTTGATTTAGGACCCAAAAGTTCTGACCTTGAAGAGTGCCAAGGATGGGATGCAGCCATATGTCCTGGATCTGGCTAAAAACAGGTTGGATGTACCTTGTGGATATTTTCCCCTTTGAATGAGAGTTAAGAGGGAGCTGAAAGGCAGCAACATCCACAGAAAAGGAGTCTCAGAGTCTCAGGACCTGCTGGAGTCCTTCTGCTTCACAGCTGCTTCTCTCCACATCAGGATTTTATCCACAGAGTCTAGGAGTATTTTACATGCACATGACATTCCACACATTTCAGGCTTGCATGGCCACTGCAGTGTGGGGAGTAATTTTTCTCGTGGTTGCTGCTAAGATTTCATCTCTGACAGTGGGATACACCTTGCTGGATATAATATGAGAAGTGGGAAGAATTTTGAATGACTTTTTGTCTGCCAGGCAGGGGTTGCAGCTCTGTAATGCTACACAAATAAGTTCATTGCTGATTTGTAAACAGGGTTGTACTTGAGGAGGAGGAGCTGAAGGGTTTTCCTTTGAAGGCTCTTGTCAGCACTGTCTGAACGCAGCTGGCAGAAAATGCAAAATGAGAGTTGATGGCATGAAGGGGAAGGTGGAAAATGAATGATGGTGGAAAATTTAAAATGAAAATGTGAAACAAACTTGTCATGTTGGCTCTTTTTTTTTTTTTTCTTTTCGTGGGATGGATCATCAGCGAAATGAATGGGCAAGGAGTGAGATAAGTTGGTAAGTCCTGCTCTTGAGACCTTTAAAAAATGAGAGAAAAACTTTGCCTGCCTCATGTACCAGGCTAAGACAGAGTGGTCAGATTTCTCTGGAGGTTAGACAGGATTTTCTGGTTTTAATACCAAGGGATCTCACCTTGCAGGGCAGAGCCCATGTTTATGGACAGGGAAAGCAAACCCAAGGGCAGTAAGGGGCATCCTGAGAACTCACTGAGCAATAAAGGGAATTCTGCCCAGGGAAGCTGTGGCTGCTCCATCCCTGATAGTGTTCATCCAGTTTGGATGGGGCTTGGAGCAACCTGGGACAGTGGGTTGCATCCCTGCCCCAAATCCAGGGGGTTGGAATGAGCTGGTCTTTCTTGTCCCTTCCAACCCAAACTGCTCAGTGATGCTGTGGTTCTCATGTACCCTGAAGGGCTGGTCACTTCCCCTTCTCCCAGGGAATGGCTTTTCCCACCTCATGGTGGTCCATGGGCTCCCAGGAGGTGCAGGCTCAGCCCCACTGCAGGTTCGTAGCTGTGCTCCCATGCCAGGAAGGGCAATGCAAGGAAAGCAAAGCTTCCTGCAGGATTGACCAGTTCTCTGTTGCCAGACAGACGTGAAAAGATCACACTCACATCTTCAGGTTGTGAGACAAGAAAGAAGGAAGTTTCTTTGGGATTTTGACTTATATAGTTTTTGGAGTTTGATCAGGGATTGGGGGATGAGGTTGACACCTCTCTGACCCCACTGGTCAAACCAGAAGTCCATCAATTTGTCCTTCCCCCAGGAAGGAATGCACAGTTTACAAACACCACTCTTTGTTTATGTTACAATATGTAAGAAGCTCCAGTACAGAAATGTAAAACATCAGAAGGCTGAAAAATCAAAGCAACAGTTCTCCCTAAAGATAAAATAATGGTTGGAGGTAAAACACAGGTCCTTGTGGATCCTGTTGCTCTGATACAACCTTCCTCCTCCTTCTCCTCTGGGAAGTTCCAGGTTGGGATGATGAGAAAGGAGGATGTTTTCCCCAGATCTCCAACCTACCCCTGTGAACTGTGGGAAAGAGTCAATGCCTGATTCAAAGACATCACAACTCATAAAGAAACATCCCAGCAAATACGCAGAACTTTCCAGAAGAGGGAAAAAAAACCCCATAAAATCCAGCTGACACAGCCCTGGGAATCTGTGGCTGTTGTCATTACTTGCCTGGTAAGGAGTCAGGACCACGCAGGGATCTGTCACTGCCAGGAGGCTCTTGAACATCTGTGGCAACTGCAGCAGCATCAGAATGAGGAGGGAGAGATTAATCATGCTCTGGACATTCCTGGCTAATGCATCTTCCCTGGCAGCCTGCAGTCGGTGACAGGGATGTCCTGAACTCTGATTTGCAGTGGGCTCAGCAGGGACACCCAGACAGCTGGGAAGATCTGGCCTTAAATGGCTTCATTTAAAAGTTGCTCTCTGGTTAAATTGCTTTCAAATGTTGCTAACTTCTCCCTCCTTTTTTTTTTTTTTTCTTTTTTTCTTTTTTTTTTTTTCCTTAATCCCTGCTTTGCAAGCAGTGAATGAGCCTGGAAGGGGATGCAAACAGAATCTGGAGCTGGAATAAAGGTTGGTTTCATTTGAGCAAAGCAACCAGCATAGGCAGTGGAGTTTGTTTTGGCTTCTGGGATCAGAGAATGGGGATGCAGGTGGGGTTGTCACATATATAAAAGTTGAAAAGAGAAAGCAGCTACAGCCCCTACAAACCCTGCCATGGCTGGATCAGCCAGTGAGTGCCTGCATCCCTCACAGGTCACAGCTTCTGTCCCAACATCAGGAAAGGAAAAGGGAGGGAAATTAACTTGGTCCATCAATTGTTTGGACCAATCAATCCTATGATTGGTCCATCAATCACAGGATCATGAAGGTTGGAAAAGACCTCCAAGATCATCAAGTCCAACCTTTAAACAGCACCCTGCCCACCAAACCAGACCACAAAATGCCACATCCACTCATTTTTTGAACACTTTCGTGGCTGAGAACTCTGTGAGCTGTCTTCACAGAAGGATTTACAGATTTTAATGTCAACTGAAGGTACTGGGGAGTCTTCTGTGGCTCATGGCAGGTGGAATAGGTGGTGGTTTTATGGACCCTGCTATTGGCTGTCTGGTGAACACTGGCAGTGATGGCTCTATCTCCTACAGACCCACTCCCACACAGATAATTTTTATGCTGGATCACAACATTTTTACTGCCTGAAAGTTCAAGTGATCTCCATGGTTTCACCTCACACAAATAAGATTAATTAAGTTCTTGGTGTCTTTTAAAGACTTCTCCTTTCTGAGCCCTCTGACAAGGATGGAATTGCAAGGGATCCATCCCAGCCCCACGTTAGGAATGACCAACCTGTCTGTGCAAGGTGAGGGGCAGCAAATCCATCAGTGAACATGTCAGGGGAAGTGCCAGCAGTGATGATCAGATAAACTCCCAGGGGCTGAGATGATGGAAGGCAAAGTCCTTGAGCTGAGTGCAGGAACAGGCTGTGGAGGAAGCAGCTTTTGGTGCCGTGGCATTTCACAGCTCCCTCACATTTTTGTTACCTCACAGATTCATGGTGAAAATGGGGTTTTATTCAGTTTTGACAAGATCATCTCTCCCTCTGCAAGACAGGCCATTGAAGAAATAAAGGTTGTGTGGCAGCATTTATCTGAAGGCTGTGGAAGGAGGAAATAAAATAGGGAGCAAAAGAAACTGTTTCTGGCTCTCTGTGAAGGCAAAGCAAGAGAAAACAAAGACCAGATTCAGCCAGACAGACTCTTCTTGATCCTATTGGTGTTTCCTGCTGCCTCCAGAGGTGAACAGGCATCCAGAAACAGAGAGAAATACCATGGGATAAATAATGGAAATACCATGGGATAATCCATGGAAGGACAGGGACACCTGACCTCAGGGAAAAGAGTTATTCCCAGATCTAAAATACAATTTCTAGGTAATTTTACCCCAAATTTGATGCCATGCTTATTCCATCTCTTTTGATGAACCAGAATAGAGCTGCGACTATTCCATGCTGGAAGAGAAATGGTCACCCATGGGAAGCCCTGGGCTCTGGACAGAGCATGACCACAAACTCTCTCTCCTGGGGCACAGGGAAAAGGTTTCAAAGTCACTTTGTCTTGATTGTGGCACAACCAAAGAGCTGCTGGCAGCTTTTGTTCCCAAACTCCACCATTACAAATCTCCCCCCTGCCTTGAACCACCCCATCCTTCATTCAGGGGCTACAAGGAGCTGGAATTGGCACCTGGGAGTGCTCCCAAAGCAGCTGGGAGGGAAGGAGAGCCGTGTCTCAGGCCATTAGCCCTGGCTCTGTGCCACCAAGCTCTTCCACAGCATGTCTGTCACCGTGATGGATGATGGCACAGCTCAGCTTGTCCCCAGCCAGGGACTCACAGAAACCTCCTCTGGGGGCTGGGGGCAGAGAAGGAATAAATAGGGCATGAAGGATCTGTGGGGAAGGAGGGAATGTTCATCCCTGACCACCCAGGGACACCAGCTACAACGTGTTTGTGGAGCTGGGGGAAGGATAACTGGGGGTGGCACTCAGAGGAAAGGCCATTCTCTGGAGAAGGGACATTCAGGAGGCTGCTGGAGGTGCAGGGAATGGGGAGAAACTGCTCGAGGTGGTGGGATGAAACAGAGCTGGGCAAGTGCTGCAGCCAGGTGGGTGGCAGGCAAGGAAAAAGGAATGAAGAGAGGTT
>JANPWX010000490.1:670812-683941 GCA_024734555.1 Trochalopteron elliotii
AGACAGTGGGACTGGTCTGTCACATAAAGGCAGGAGAGAGTTTGGAGAACCAGCACTTGGAGATGATCTCAGCAAGCACAAAACCACAAAAGTCTGAAGGTTCCTGGTGCCATGTTAGCTTGCTTAAAGCTGGCTGCAAAAAAATCCTGTGCTCCTTCTTAAACAGGTTGGGAAAGCCTTTGTGGTGAGATAAGTTTGCACAATTTGTGAATGATTTTTCTTAGAATCACAGAATGGTTGGGGTTGGAAGGGATCTTAAAGATCAGCCAGTCCCACCTCCTGCCAGCAGGGACACCTTCCACCATCCCAGGCTGCTCCAAACCCCATCCAACCTGGCCTGGGAGAATTCCATGGATCCAGGGGCAGCCACAGCTTCTCTGGGCACTCTGTGCCAGGGCCTCCTCACCCTCACAGGGAAAAATTTCTTCCTGATATCCAATCTAAACCTATTTATTTCAGTTTAAAACCACTTGTAAAATGGCCTTTACAAGGACAATATACACCCTTCTAAAAAGTCAGTCTTCCTTGCCTCTCCTGTACAGGGAACAGCAGGGCAGCACCAGCCCCGTTTCAGGGATCCTGATTGTTATTAATGATAATAACAGCACTTACAGGCCCTAATCAGAGCCAGAGCTGGGCTGGCTCCTGACTGAAACACCACACGAGCAACACAGACACCTCTTAGAGCTCCCTGTTCTCCTGTGACACCGTAGGAAGGTGTAATTAGCCTGACACCAGCAAGAAAGCTGCTTCTTAGTATTTTCCCCAACCTTGCTCTCCCAAAAATTTTCCTTTTCCAGACAATATTTGAGATTCACCTTTAATTTTCTGTATTTTCTCTGGACGCCAAAATGCTGCTCCTCCCTTCAAGTACAACTAGTGTTACCCTGAAAACAGACATGTTGGTTTTGTCGACTTTTATAAATCACTACCCAGATATTTCAGCACCTGTTTGATTTGTGTAGTCCTATTAATTTCACTCAGGTTTAAGCCCTGTCAGTTATAAAACCGAGGCTGGTGACATGCTGTAAATTTGAAAGCACATGAAACATTTGTGCCCAATTTAAGAGCAGTTTGATAAAAGAACAGTTTGCTGTGCTGGAAACCCTTGAAAGCTGTGTAAAACCCACTCATCTGAGGAAGTAAATAGATGGATAAATTATGTGTATGTTGTAATTCTGATTATACGTGGGGAGACATCATTCAGAGGTAAAGAATGCGCCTTGTAAAATTGTCAGTGACCAGCAGAAGGAAAACACTCTGGATCTGCTGCTGGGAGTGCACTGAACACCAAATGCCTTGCAGGGAGCTGGATTCTGATCCTGACACCCAAAAAAACCCCAGCTTGTAGCACCCAAAAAAGTTATGTCTGCCCAGCTGGTGCCACCCAAGTGTCACCCTGACACCTGAGCTGTGATTTCACCTCCCTCCCACCCAGCCTGTCTTGCTCTGCTGGCTTGGAGGACTCCAAGCCCACGAGCTCTGCTGCTGCAAGCTGATGTTCCTGAGAGATAACGAGCATATTTCAGGCAATCAGTCATTAGGAGCCTGTTTGCTTCCACTTGTGCCACAGCTGAGTCTGGGCTCCTTTGGGGAATTCAAATTCGGGCTCACTTCATTGCCACAGAGAGCTCAGGTCTTAGGTGATCTTCTAAACATCGTGGTTCTACCTAAAAAAAAGTATAAAATCATTCTGCAGGCAATTTCTTCTGAGGCAAAATCTTCTGAGGCAATTTATTAGCAAACCCTGAATATGTGTTGGTCCAAATCACTTATCTCTTCTTCCTCCCTGGGAAATAAACAGATTTTTTGTTGTTGTTGTTGTTTACCGAGGTAAAGAAGACTTGAGGCTGAAGTGGGGAGCCAAACACACTCTCTTCAATATTGCTGCTGTCATCTTGGTGGTCCCCACGGGGTTTCTCTCAGCCATCACCCATCCCTGGCAATTTTCCTGGGCTGTGAGCACTGAGCTAGGACAGATCCCCCTGGTGCAAGTGCAGGCAGTGTTTCCAATATACAAACACTGCAGTGGGAAGGGAGAGCCCTCTGCTCTGCTCTGCTCTGCTCCTTCCCTGGGCATAGAGAGAAGCTGGTGGGCAGCTAAAGGGAGAACCTGGCAAAGTTTGAAGCAGAACTTTTTATTACACAATGTAATGCTCCATAGCCCTCTGGGCCCTGTATTATTTTGGGTTTTGTTCTGCTTCCCAAAGGTGCTGCTCAGCCCTGTCACTTTCTCAGTGCTGAGTGTTGTGAGCTGTATTTGCCTTCTCCTTTCTTCTGTTGTTTCTCACTGTAAAACCACTCATGGCAGAGGAAGAGAGGGGGAGAGTTAATTCTTGGATTTCACCTCTTAAACCATTTCCAACACCCTGAATTATTTGCCCACCCTCCAGGTGCTTCTGCAGAACCCCAGGTTTCTGCATCATGTGTCTCCCATGTCTCCTTTACCAGCCCTGTGTAGGGCTTGTAGGCATTTTTATCCCTCTTGAATCCAGCTGATGGATCAATCTTGCTGATCAGAATTAAGCTGGGGAGGTTCCTCTGAGCCCAAAACAGGGTATAAAAACATAGTGAATAAACGAGATGTGCAACAAGGAGTAAGAATCTCATTTTTCTCTCTGCTGACAGACATCTTGTGTGGCTCAGGCCCACCTGAGGAACCAGGAGAAGGCAGGTGATCTGCCCTACCTGACTCCAAAGTGCTGGGACCAGCCCGGGAGGGATATTTTTAATTCTCTTCCAGCACCTCAAATGTCCAGGGCAAGGGAGAGAGAAGGGATCAGTTCACAAGACAAGGAAGAGAAGAAAAGCTGCATTCCACAGCACTGACGTGGACTTGAAAGCTTTAGCACAAGAGTAAGCCCTGGAGCACTACCCTAGCATAAGTTATTCCCACTTCTCCATTCTTTTCTCTTTTCCTAATTTTCTCCCCTTTGATCTTGACTAGCTGCTTCTGAGGCTTGCATAATTTCCCCCCTGGGCGAGTGGAGCAGCTGCAAACCTTCCCTTTCCTTCCTTGGAGACACAGCCCCAGGCACTTTTCTCATTTGGGTGCCTGTGGACTCCATCTGCCTTCCATCACCAGGTCACCTTCACCTGGCTCTTCCCAGGGTAAATCAGGGATGTTTTTTGGCCTCAGAGGACTGGTCATGACTTTTCTTCATGTGGAATCTTTGTGATGCTGATGGTTGGCAAAGTTTGGAGTCCACAGCCAAGCCAGGGTGGCTCTGGTGTCTGAGGATGGCTCATCTCCTCTCCCATATCCCCAAAACTGTTTGCTGGTGTTTTAAGGCACATTAATCCATCAGGGTTGCTTGTGCTTGAAATAAATGGAGTTTGAGAGGTGCTTCCATGCATTGCTGAGCCCACGGCAGCAAGGAGAGGAGAAGAGCTGAGATATTTCACTCCTTCAAGGCTCAAAGTGCAGGTGACACACAGATATTCCCATTGGATGTTTCTGGAGTGATCTCTTTACAGGTGGATAAAGGCAGAAACTGGATCGTGCTGTGACTGGAAAAAGAAATATTGCTTCACCAACACTTATTGGCCTCATGGTTTCAGAAAGACCTTTGGGTTTTTTTTGTGTCTTCATGTCACTGAGAAAGGAAAAAATGGGAGATTTTTCTCAGCACAGGTAAGTCACCAGCAGGACCAGGGTGCAATGATGAGCTGAGCTCTTTTCAGTGCTTGAAGGATTAATATGGGCTTAAACCAAAGCAGAAGTCCCAAAAACCTGCTCAGCAGGCCTGTGGGGAACCCCAAATCTTCCTTGTGTTCAACCTTCTCCTGCTGGCAGCATCTCCCCAGATTAGAGCCCTCTCTGTGTGTGCTGGCAGACAGTGGTTTCCTCCCCTTTGATGCCACTATTTTGAGTTACACTTTGTCCTCACTGCTCTGAGGTGAAGGATGAAGAGGGTTTCCCATCCCATCACAAAGAAATGCCTGCTGTCCTTAAAGAAGGCAAAATCTAACCCTAAGAAAAGTCTCAGGGAAGAGTTCATCCTCCAAAAAAAACTGCTGCTGGCCCCATGCAGGCTTGAATGGTGGGGCTGGAGAGATTATTTTGGAGGTTTAACTCATCCCCCAGACTGAGAATTTGCCAATTTTCCTGTGAATTATGTCACATTCCTCATCAAATCTATTCTAGTCACATGTTTTCCAGCATTTCTGTGAACAGGGTTTTTAGGGTCCAAATTGCTGCGAAAAGCAGTGATGGTTTGTTCTGCATTTAATGTTTTAATTATGATTTTTGTTTCTGCTTCCCGGCTGGAAAGATTTTTTTTTTCCTCTTTTCTTTTTGCTAATTGTGAATATTCAAAGGCATTGGCCAGGTGCCTGGAGCTTTGCACACTTTTCAGTTGCAGGTATTTATCCTGAAAATATTTAAAGGAGATATTGGCAATGGTACAAACACTCACTTTACTGCAGAAATCCCACTCTCAAGCAAGTTGACTAATTTAAAAAAGAGAGGAGTCTAAAGCCAATGTTTTTAGTGTGAAAATGCCCATTTAGTTGCAACAGTGACTGAAAAAAAATACAATTTTAAAGTCCAAATCTGCCATAACCTGGTCACGTATAATGTCTTAGGATCAGCCCATGCTTCAAAGCCAGATATTTTATTTTCTTTGCCTTTTTTATCTAGATTCAGACTGCTGACAGGAATTGCTGGTGGAGAGCAGATGGTGCATAGATGATCCTGCAGAGCTGGAGTGCAAACCATCAAGTTCTACCTCTTGATGACTTCTAATGACACAGAATCTGTCCATAAATACCCTTTTCCATGGAAGGCAAGGTCTGCAGTGGTTCCGTTGGTGAAATCAGAATATTTGCTTCCTCTTCCAGGTGTCCCTGCCCAAGGCAGAGGTGTTGGAACTCAGTGACCTTTAAGGTCCCTTCCAATGGTCTTTAAGGTCCCTTCCAACCCAAACCACTCAGTGACTCTGTGGCCATTGTGGCAGTGTGGTGACATCTTTTAAATGGTCCCAGCTAATCTGAAATCCTCTGCCAAGGAGCATCCATGGCTCCTTTGAGCCTCTGGAATGGATTAGAGGGGTCTTCTCAGCATGTCCCTAACCCTCAGCTGTGCTGGAGCAAACAGATTGTGTTGAAGGTAACCAGATGTGAGCAGATAAAGGGGCTCAGCAGAATTAGGGCCCTGTGTGGCTGATATCTGGGAGATCCTCCAGCCCCCAGTTTGAGCAGCAGTCACAGGCAAGTTCTTCAGGCCATTACTGGTGATCTAAGGCAGGTAAATTCATCAGGTGAGTGTGAGAGGTCGGCAGTGGGGGGGTGAAGGCAGAGCTGTGTCAGACCGTCCTGGGCACAGGACATAGGATGAATCACAGGATCACAAAATCATGGAATGGTTTGGGTTTGAAGGGACCTTAAAGATCAGCCAGTGCCACCCCTTGCCATGGGTAGGGGACACCTTCCACTATTCCAGGTTGCTCCAAGCCCTGTCCAGCCTGGACACACCCTCTCAGAGTAACTTGCTCCAGTGCCCAACTACCTTCACAAAAAAAAAAAACAAACAAAAAAACCAACAAAAAACAACAACAATTTAAAAATTTATATTTCTTTTTAAATAAATAAATAAATAAAGTTAAATAAATAAATATAAATATATAAATTAAAATAAATATAAAAATAATTATAAAAATAAATATATATTTATTATATTATATATAATAAATATATACTATAATATACTATAATATGATATGATATACTATAATATGATATGATATAATATACTATAATATGATATAATGTAATATCAATAAATTATATATACATATATATATATATACACATATATATATATATAAAAATTATTTTTATATGCCTTTAAAAATATTTTCTTAATTTTTATTTATATGTCCAGTTTGTCCATGTCTCTCCTGCACTGGGAAGAACTCCACATGTGGCCTCAGCAGAGGGGAAGGATCATCCCCCTCAACAAGCAACAGCTTGTTCTTAAAATGAGAGAATAGTTTGGGTTGGAAGAGATCTTAAAGATCAGCCAGTCCCACCTCCTGCCCTGGGCAGGGACAACCTCCACCATCCCAGGTTGCTCCAGGCCCCATCCAACCTGGCCTTGAACACTTCCAGGGATCCAGGGGCAGCCACAGCTTCTCTGGGCACCCTGTGCCAGGGCCTCCTCACCCTCACAGGGAACAATTTCTCCCTAATATGTAATCCAAACCTGCCCCTGGTCATTTCAAAGATGTTGCTCCTTGTCCTGTCCCTCCACACCCTTATCAAAGTTCCCCCTCCCAGCCCCTTCAGGCACTGGAAGGTTTTATAGGATCTCCCTGGAGCTTTACCTTCTCCAGGCTGAACAATCCCACCTCTCCCAGAGGGAAGGTTGCCTCACCTTGAAAATCCTGTTTTTTAAGGTTGAGAAAACACCAAATTAAGGCTCCTGTGTGCTCAGGGCTGCTCTAGAACTCTCTCAATGTCCTGCACCCCATGTGGGTTCCTGCAGATTTCATGGATCTCTTTCAACCCTCTCGTAAGGGAAGATTCAACAAGAAACTTTCAGCTGAATGATGAAAATATCCAGAAGGCTTAAAATTGGTTATAGGTGTGCCTAGAAGTTTATCTGGACGTTTTCTCAGTCAGATGAAGCAGTTTGGGTGTCCCTAATATACTCTTTTCTTTCTTTTATCATCCTTTTTTGCAGTTGAATGTAGCAATTAAAAAAAAAAAAAAAACAACTCCTTCCCGCCCCTTTCATTCCCTCTCTGAAAGGCACACTGATTATTGGTGGGTTTTTTTTTTTATTTTTAACAGTAATCTAAGCTTTACAGGACCTCTGCTGTCAGGCTGCTTCAGATATTACATTGACAGTTCCCAGCTAGATTTATCTCCAAGGATATTCAGTGCCTCCCCATGGCATTATCCTTCTGCTAATTGAAATTCTGTCCTAAGGAAGAAAAATGATAGATTTCCAAAGGGGGGCAAGAAATACCAAGGCAAAAAAAAAAAAGAGTAAACCAAAACAATCCTCTAAGACAATTCCCCAGGCTAGAAACCTGGAACAGTGTTTTATTCCTTTCCCTTACAGTCAACTTCCCAAAGGGGCTGAATTATCAAATATTACATGGGCTAATCTTGGTAATTCAAGAATTTCTACATATATATATAAAACCCCACAATGCTGATCACAATCCAGTTTACAGAGCACTTTTCTTCTGGGATTCACCAAGACTCTTGCTGGTTTCTTATCACTTGGCTTTTTAAGAGTTTGGAGTTGTTTTAATCCATTTTTTCCCCAGATGTTTTGCCCCATAACAGTTCAGGGTTTGTTATGTTGCTTAAAGCCCACACATGACCCTTACCTGTATTTTTGACTGGTGAAAGAGCCTTCCCAGAGTGCTGTTTTCAGAGTCAGGAGCACAAGATGCCCTCAAAATTTGTACCACTTGTCAGGAAAATCCATTCCAACTGTTCTGGAGCTGCTGCCTAAGTCAGAGCACCACAAACCCTTTGGCTTTTCACCTTTGAGCTCACAAGAGCATTTAAATTTAAACAAACACACCAAATTTGCTGCTGGTTTCACTGTGGTTTGACATGGGCACAAGTCCCTCCCATCTTCAAGGGAGTTGGTGACCATTTATATCATATAATTTATATCATAAAATACAGGAAGGGTCACAAAAAGGACAGAGGAGGCACCGAAATCCCTGAGCCACTGAGAAATTCTGTCCTGTCATTTCTGATGCTGGGATGTCCAGCACTTCCAGGTCCTGCTCCTTGACCTACCACACCAAATTCCTGAATGCAGGGGGATGCAAAAGTTCTGGGGGAAGGAGAAAAAGGGATATTGAGAAAATGTGAAGTGCCCAAACCCAGTTTTGTCCTACTTATGCAGACCAACCAGCAGGTTTGGTAGAAGAGATGGGGTGACCATGATCTTCTAGCCTCAGCTTTGTGCCTGGCCCTAGAAAATCCTTCCTTTCTGGACTTTCCTTTTGCTGAATTAGTGATGAGGGTATTTTATGAAGCTTCCCAGCTGTAACTTCCAGAGGATTTGCAGCCTGGTTTGTCAACAACTGAAGGGAATCTTTGGGGAACATGAACCAGCTCTGAAGCTCAGGGAGCCCAAAACACCCCACAAACAGAACAAGGCTGGAATAACTCCATTTTATCTAACTTATAATGCTGAAATATTCCAGACTGCCTTTCTGCTTGGAAATACCTGCATGTAAATGCCAGCAAAATTATAAAGGGGTGTCCCTAAGCCCCTCCTTGTCCCCTAAACCATAAAAAAATGGAATTAAGAGAAAATAACTTGTTTGGCCCAACTCAAAAAGAATCAGGGTATGTTTTCACTGAGGAGGTTTAATGTGGGTTGGATGTTTGCAGTCTGGCTTCTGCCAGGGAATGGGTAGTGGATAAATAGGATTGAGGAGTAGAGTGAGTGCTGCTCTCACTCTCTGGGATGAAGGGAAGGGGGTTGGGTGTGAGTGGTCAGCAGTGTGAGATACCCACTGCTTTTATGTCTCTATTGATGCCTGGGAAGGCTGACCTGAAACAGAGACTGGGCAGAGCTAGAGAATAAAGTAGATATTTATTGAAAGGCCTCCAGGATCCACCCTGGGCAGGACAAGAGCCTGGCCAGGGCTACACTCAGGGTGGACCAAGAATAGACACAAAATGGTCATGAGATCTTACATTTTCATAAGTTTTGGTCCATTTGCATATTGGAGTTTAATTGTCCAATTACAGCTTCAGGTTGTGAGGTCTCATCCTTCTTCTTCCTCCCTTCAGCCCACCCTTGTTTGTGTTTTTGGGCCTGAAACCAGTCCTTGGTCTCCATTTGGGAAAGGATTTGTTTTGTCTCCCTACTCTGTGCAGAGAGCTGAGTGACACTGAATGTGAGCTCAGAACTGCACCCCTGGGCAGCACAGAATCTGCAAATATGAAAACAAAAGCTTAAGGCACCACTATTAGGAAGGAAAAGAAGGAGAAAGGAGATGAAGATTGGATGGGTGGGGAAAGTGAGGAGCCCTGGGTGAAGCCTGGAAGCCCCATCCTGTGAAGATGGAAGAATGGCAAGAAAAGGGATAAATTTACAGCCCCAGATGGCTCCTTGCATTTGTTCCCCCCTTTGAATTTTGGGGCTGTAATTCTGTTTGGGGACAGAGCACGGGAAGAGGGGGGAAGGCTGTGAGGGCTGTGTGGGGGTTTGTGACCTCCCCAGGAGCCCCTGATGGAATTCCAGCCCCATAACTCACAGCTACCTCTTCTGGATCCAATTCACCAGAGGTCTCTGATGTGGAAGCTGAGCTGGAGCTCAGGGCTGTGCCTTGCTCATGCTGGGGGAGTTAATCAGATTGCCTTTGCTAATGCAAAGCAGGACAGGTTTATGAGGCAGTTTCCCTGGATCCTGGCTGGGCTGGGGCACTGAGGGAGCACAGAGCAAACTTGGGTGCTGCAAATGTGATTGGATCAGTGTCTGCAGCTCTTCTTTCAGAGTCAGTCATCAGCAAGAAGGAGCACAGGGCCAGAGCCATGGCAAGGCCCCCAGGGTGACCCTGATGAGCCCTGGAGATTTTCCATTTGGCTTTTCTCAAGGTTTGTCCCAAACTGCAGATGAACAAGACCCAACTCAGGGCCACCAGCCCCAATCCAGGACATGAGATCTGGCTCAGTTCCACACCTCTGGTCCTGGTCCATAACATTCCAGAGAAGAACAGGTCCTGATGGTAACTCAGGGTCTGTATTTTGTGCTCCTCCAGCAAAAATTCATCCAACTCAACAGGACACCATGTCCAGGACTAACTTGACAGCAGCCAGTGGTGTCTGAGACAACACTGGGATGTCCTGGGATATAGCACTTTTTCCAGTGGATAGATTTCCTCTCTCTGCCCCCAAACTCTGCTTTTCAAAACTCAAATGCAACTTCAGAGCATTTCTTAGGGCTCATTCTCTTCCCCCCACCAGCCCCAAACAGGCAAACACCAAACCCTCACAGTCAGAACAGACTGAACCTTTAAGACACCTCCTTTTCCAATATTTTTTTACAAACACCTCCTGACCCAGCAGATATTTTCCCAGTATGTTTTTGGTCTAGCTCTGTATATTTGGCCCTCTGAAGCCACAGTGTCTTAGAGCTTATGGGACAGAGAGACCCAGACTGGATGCATTTTTATCCATGAAGGGAAAAAAACCACAAAAAATCCATGAGATAGATGCTCATCCCAAGCTGTGCCTGACCATTCTCTGGGAGAAAATACTCCAAAATTAACAGCTAAACATCACAGGCAATTCAACACAGAGCCTGGTGCTCCACTTTGGCCTCCTTTTATTTACTAGCACAGATGTAGCCAGGAAAAACACGATGCCTGCTGGTGTTCCCTGCTTGTCATGTTCCTGCCCACAACATGTTTGTGTGTCGTGAGTTGTGACTAAGTGCTGACCTGCCTGCCTGTGTTGTGGGAACGAGGGCTGCATCCCATATGGCAAACTGAAGGAAAGCTGGCCTGTGGAGAAATCTTGGCATCGTGTTTGGTTTGGTTTGTGAGGTCAGTGAGTACATTTCCCACTAGAATTTATGAGAAATTTATATTATTTGAGGAATTTCAAAGGAATGATAATAATAATAATAATAATAATAATAATAATAATAAAAACAGTTGTTCTCTCATTTTTTTCCCCTTGAATGTCTTAGCTGAAGGCAAAAGACCAAATTGATTGCTGCTTTCCTCCCAAATGCTTGCTGGGTTGTGGGAACACAGCACGTGGCTGAGAAGTTCAGGGCTCTGCCGTGTGTATAACAAGAGAGTTTTCCTAAAATAATTACAGCAAAAAAGGTCATGGAAGAGCCTCTGCTGGGATTCGTCCCACCTGGCTTTGGAAAGGCACAGTACAGTCCTCTGCAGCTGGGTGAGCTCCTCCCTGGAGCCAGCCAGAGGAAACAGCATTTCCCTCTGTCAGTCACTGATCTGTTTGGGCCAGCAGGGCTGTAATGGGATGAACTGAATCCCCAAAGGGCTCAGTTTTCACTGGTGGCTGCACAGAGATACAGGACAAGCCCCACAGGACAGAAAACACCCACGGCCACTCAGAAAACTCCTCATCAGAAGGGGTGATTTTGCAGAAATCCTGCTCTGATCAACTTGATCTAGTGGGAGGTGTCCCTGCCCATGGCAGGGAGTTGGAACTGGATCATCTTTAAGGTTCCTTCCCACACAAACCATTCTGTGATTCTATGAACAAAACCTCATTGATCCCAGGATCATTTTCTTGCCACTCAATAAGCTGGAAAACCTTGACTCTGAAGCTGGCAGGTCTCTGCAGGGCAAGGGACTCAGAGTTATGGTCCCTACCCCTGTCACCACCTTGGTGAGGTGCACCTGGGGCTGAAACAGGGAAGAGATCCCTTGGAAAAGTGATATATCCAGAGGGAGTTGATGCTGGCTGGAGTTATTCTCTGCTGAACCAGAAAACCCCCAGAATGGGGAATGGTGAGGGGAACATCTTAATGCAATCCAGGCAGCTGAACCTGGGAAGAGTTAGAAAGAGGGAAACGGGAAATAATAAAGGCAAATTGAATCCTCCCCAGGGTGCTGGAAATGCTCCTTCTCAGCTGACATCTGGGATTGTTTTTGGGAAGCTGAGCTGCAGAGGAGTTCCCAGCATTTACCTGGCAGATAAAGACCATCCCTGAGCTTTGCAGGGCCTTTCCCCCTGCCAGGTTTCTGTGGGACACTTGGGGGGACGTTATTGACACCAGGGGTGTCACAGACCTGGAGCAAATGGTCACCATTTCCTCAGTGGAGGAGCTGGAAGGAGGCAAGGATTGAGGTGCAAGAAATGGCTGTGATTTCTCATGGACCATAAAAGCAGGAAAAGTTTGAAAATGCCTCTTTTCTGTAGCTTGTGGGAGGGAGAATCCAGCATGGACAGAGAAACACCAGTGACTTCAGGGAAAGGACGTGGCACTTGGGGGCATGGGTTAGTGGTGGCTTGGCAGTGCTGGGTTAACAGTTGATTTTAGTGATCTTAGAGTGCTTTTCCAGCTTTAATGATGAGAAGGTGGCTCCTGCTTGCTTTGTAAATATCTGCTTGGTCTTGAATATTCAGCTCAGCTCATCTGGGAGCTAGACAGAGGTGTTCCAGAGGCTGGAGCTGGGAGAAGAGGTTGTAGCCTCCAGTGTGTCACACACATGTGACCACAGCCAAGGTCCCAGAGTGTCCCAGGGAGCATCAGAGTGATGTCCTGCCCTGCTGCAGACAGATCCATGTCAGAGGTTTTCCTCCTCCCTCCTACTCTTGCAGCTTTCATTAAATCCACAGGAAAATTCTCTGCTGAGCAAAGCCCACACATGTAACTCCCTCAAAAACAAACATTTTCCAGCTGACAACAGGGAGTTACCACAAGCCTGGAGTCTGTTTGCTTGGCTGTGCTCAGTAACTGCAGCTACTTTCAATATTTGGAAGGGTGTTTTGTGGGAATAGTTGGTGTTTTGTTGTTTCCCATTCTTCCCAGTTGGAAAACAAGAGGAAACTGGTCCAGGATGTATCAACAGGGTCACAACATTGGTCCCAACCGTGCCCTGCCCTGTGGATTCTCCCAAATCTGTAACACACAGCTAAGTCACAAAAACATTGACTGGGTGGGTTGGGATTGATACTGGGCTGCAGAGAGCTTTCCCTCTGAGATTCCAGGCAATCCATTTCACCTCTTTGTGCTTCAGGTTCCTCTCCACCTTTTCCTTTTCCTGTCTGGTCTTACTGACACAGGAGCTGTTATTTCTACAGGGACATTCTCTCTCTTGTCATACAGTTTCTGGTGGAGACACAACCTGAAACTACTCTGGTGGGAGTGTAAATACTTTCACTTTGTCTGAAAGGAAGGTTTTAGTGAGATAATTTAGTTTAGGTTTAAACAATGCCCTGAAAAACAAAACACCTGGTAGGTCTTTATTTAGAGGTGGTTTTGGGTTTTACCCTAAACACACTGATAATTCAGAAGAGCTGAAACCTGAAGCTCTTCCTTGCACACAGAATTTTTCAGCATCAATTCCCACAACTCACCCTGCTGGGCTGAGGGGTCTAGTGGGGGATGTCAGTGTGGGGCACACACAGCTGGGAGTGGCTGAGCTGCTGCTGGGATGTG
>JANPWX010000490.1:684329-765773 GCA_024734555.1 Trochalopteron elliotii
GGAAAGGAAAGGAAAGGAAAGGAAAGGAAAGGAAAGGAAAGGAAAGGAAAGGAAAGGAAAGGAAAGGAAAGGAAAGGAAAGGAAAGGAAAGGAAAGGAAAGGAAAGGAAAGGAAAGGAAAGGAAGAAGGTTCCAAAATGTGTGGATATGGGGATATGGCAGTGCTGGGTGAACAGCTGGACTCCATGATCATTGAGATATTTTCCAGCTTTTCCTTGACTTCAGTTCTTTCCCTCTGATTCCATTTGACACAGAAAGCAGCAATCACAGCCTGGGGCATTTTTATTTCTTTATTTTTTTTTTAATAAACTTTATTCTATATTACAAATAGTTGGTTTTTTTTTTTCTTTTTTGTTCTGGACTGCAAAATAGGAATGCCTTATATTTACATACACAGGTATACAATTAATTATAACAAAGGTACAGAAGCTTTGCCTTTACCAAGTAACAACGGGATTCCAATTTAAATAGTATAGATTTTATTTCTTTCTTTTTTTTTTTTAACTAGGATCAGTTCAAAAGAAAATCAAACCAACAACAACAACAACCTAAGAAAAAGGATCCCAACCTCCTTTCTAATGCTGTCTTGACATCTCTTTGAGGCTGTTAGTAACACTGTGGTGAAAGGAAATGTCTTTCCATTGATTTTAATTTGGAAGCTTTAGCAAAACAGAGAATGAGACTTCTGGGCTCACGTGTATGTCCAAGACATGGGGTCAGACACAAGGAAGGGCCTCTCTTGTGACCTTAAATAATCCAGTTGCCTCTCAATTCCTTGGGGAAAACACTGGGAACATTTAGCTAGCACCTAATCTCTCTGCTTCCTTACCCCAGCCTGGGCTGGAAAGTGGAATTTCTCCAGGGAACGGAGAAAGAGCAGCATAGAAAGTTTAAATAACACCAAGTTTCTCTTAAAGATACTTCAGAAAGGACTTCAAGCTTGGACACGTGCCTTGATTTCTCCAGCTGGCTCTTTGTGCCTCAGTCTATCTGAAAGTGAACAGCAACTTCTCCACTGGGGAGTGCCAGACCACACCAGTGAGAGAAGGGAATGCTGGAAAGAGCCTGAATGTCCTGGTTTTCCCTCTGTTTTCCACACCCAAGTTTGCTTTACTGAGCTTCCCTGCACACTGCTCTCTGCTGTGAGCGTCTTTGAGGTGATCTGTTTCCAAGCAGAAAGAATTTCTTGAGGTAAACTCTCCATTTTTAGAACAGAAGATTAAAATAAAAAAAAAAGAAAAAAAAACCTGAAAAACAACCAAACAAAACCAACCAAACAATGAACAAACAACGACAACAACAGAAATCACACACGTGACAGGTTGATCAGACTAAGCAGCTTTTTAACTTCAGTGGGGTTTTTGGTGGGTTTATTTTTCCAAGTGTTTATTTTTTCACTTTTTTTTTTGACATCTTTCTACAAATTAATTTTTTTTTTTTTTTTTTGCTGTAAGCCTGTGCCCCTTTGGGTGTTTCTCCAAGTGTAGAGAACTGAGCCATCTCAAATAAAACATGGTTGACAAGCTCTATTTTCAAAGCATTCTCTACAAAATAGTTATTCTTGGTAAGACAACACGGGGTTTTTTTTTTTTTTGCAGAAAGGGGCATTGCACAGTCAGAGAGGTGAGGGAAAACTGCAGGATTCCATGGACCAAACACTACCCTGAAATGGGAGCTGCACCAGGTGCAAAGCAGGAAAATTCAGGCTGGGAATGGGCAGGAGGTTGAGGTTTCACACCATGATGTTGAGGTTCACGTATTTCACCAGTTTCCTGCTCCACAGCACACCAGGTTTGGATGGCAAGAGTTGGAACATCCCAAAACCCCCACCTGCCCTGGAGGACAACTCTCACTAATTATCAAATGTACAGAGCAAATTGTCTTGGAATCACTGAGGCTGTGTGGTCACCCAGAGCAGCTGTGGCTGCCCCTGGATCCCTGGAAGTGTCCAAGGCCAGGTTGGATGGGGCTTGGAGCAGCCTGGGATAGTGGAAGGTGTCCTTACCCATGGCCGAGAGGTTGGAATGAGATGAGCTTTGATGTCCCTTCCAACCCAAAACATTTTATGATTCCATGATTCCGAGTGTCCTTTGTGCAGACACAAATTATGTCCCACTTGGCCAAGCTCTGAGACTGAGTCCTTCCAGGTTTCCAATTTTCCTTTGAAAGAGTCTCCCACACAGCAGTGTCTCTTCCCAAAGCAGTTTGTTAAAGCCTCGAGGAAGGACAGATCTACATTTTGTGTTTTGACTTAGTTCTGAACAATTGTACTTCTAATATTGGCTGTTACGTGCTTGGGTTTTTACCTCACAGGCATCCCAGAATCCAGGAAATTCAGAGGGGACTCAACAGGAAGGCTGACCACTGACTGGACTGTTCAAATTTGATCTATCAGTTTTCAACAGCATTATTAAAAATAATGACAATTATCTGATTTGCTTGGTCTCGTTCCCTTCATGGCAAACATTTTCCTGTGGGTGAATCGGGACACTTTGGTAATCACTTTTCAATCTAAGCAATTACCCAACGAAATTCTGCTGATAAATCTTCTTCATGATCCAATAAATTTTATGTTCCTCAGTGTCAAAGGTGCAAGATAAGAGAACTGCAGTGGTAACACTACAGGGATGAAAATTGGCAAAGCCCTCTTATCTAATGGAGCTAGGCTGGTGTGTGCTGGGTCGGACCAAACCTTTGGATATGTGCAGAGGATGAAGAGTGGGAAAAGAAGGACTGGGGCATGTTTTAACATTCAGACTCTGTGATCTTAGGGGTCCTTTCCAACCCAAATGATTCTATGGTTCCACACTAGGGGAGGAAGGTGACCTTGAGTGGCTGAATTTCCCCTCGATTGTTCACCTGCACTGTCTGTTGGGAGGGCAAACAATCTCCAACGCCTTCTTCCAGACACACACAGATTTTCCCACAGATTTCCACACAGATTTCCCTTTTCTGGAAGGCTCAGTCTGCTCTAGCACTTGATATGATGGATCAGGTCTCAGATCACTGTCACTGACAGCTGAGTCCCACTCACAGGGAGGACATGAGGTGTTTGCAGAGAGGCTGTTCACCCTTTGTTCCTCTAACCCAGTTGCAAAGCTCCAAAGCAAACCCTGCAGTGAAAAAATAATCTTGACTCTCTCCACAGAACTTCAGAGAGTCTTCATGAGTTCCCTTTCCCCTGTTTCTGATGGTGCTGCATGTTTCAGCATTAATTATTTGATTGCAAAGTTTGAGAAACACCCATAAAGATCAGTCAATCATCTGGAATATTCTGGATATTAGGAGCCTGTCCATGGGCTTCTAGGAACTTTGGCTCTGGTTCTCTCCATTGGGATTGAAAAACTGTGGGACACTACCTAGTTATCAGGAATTTTTGGTCAAGTGTGGAAAGGGAGGTGGGGGGAAAAGAAATCAAAGGGAAAGAAAGCATCCGTGTTGTAGTAGGGCTCATTCTTCTGCTTGTGTCTTTGTTTTTTAGTTGTATTTTACATGCACTTAAAAAATAGTTAGCTCAACTGGGAAGGCTGGGAAGAAAGATGCCAAGACTTCTCATAGACTGGGGGATTCTGGGATACTGGTTGGAAATGGGAAGGGCACTGAAGGGGACAGGGGAGGAAGCCCACGCATTTACATCACGATTCTGGCACATTTTCCAAGCAAAAAAGCAAATCCAGCTCAAACACCAAAATAAAGAGAAACAGAAAGACAAAAAAAAATAAAGAGGAGATGAAAGAGAAGCAAAATGCAGATTTTCTTTCAAATCCTGGGCATGAGGGAAAGAAGAGGATGGAGAGAAAGCAGAAATACCTAAATGGGAAGTTGGAAAGGATTAAGACACCAGTCTCCTGGTGCTTCCCATTTCCCTTAAGTGTTTCATTCTCAGTGTCTCTGAGGTGTTCAAGTTTTTCTTGAAAAATATATATATATATAATATACAGATGAAAAAACTCCGTACCAGCAAGAAGAAATAAAATACTCAACCATGGAAAACAACCATAACAAACCAAAAAACACAGCCCTGAAAACATCGAAAAAGAAACAGGGTGAGTCTCAGATTTCCCCTGTGGTGTTCCTCTGACTTCAGTAACAGTGCAGGATCACACCAGTTCATTTTGATACTTTTTTTTTTCTTTTTTTTTTTTGTTAAACAGCTTCTTCTTCCTCTCATGTGCGCATGTCCAGGCAGGATCGCCCATCACTCATAACCACTTCCCTCCAAGCCAGCTCTTTGTCCTTAGACTCCTACCATCCAGCTGTGAGTACAAGGCATGACAATAGGGTCCATATTTATCTTTTGTGGCACTTTGTTTGTCAAAACCTTTGGTTTCTTCCTTTTTTGTTTTTGTTTTTTTTTTTAAATTTTTTTCCCCTTTTTTTTTTTTTTTTTTTTAAACTTACGTACTTATAAAAAATACTGTGTTTGTGTTGTTTGTTGTCATCTTCTTACCACTGGCTCTGGTGGGGCTTTCCCACTTTCACAGCCATGATCAATGGATCTGGAACATGCGCCGACGTTACTAAAATGGATCAACAGAACCATGGCAGAACCAACCAAACCCAAACCATCCCCAATGCACAGGCCTCTTAAAACTGCTGAGATGTCCATAAGGTGCACGATGAGTCCATCAGCTCAGCAATCCAACAGAAAGCAAGCAGAATCAAAAAAAAAAAAAAACCAAAACAAAAAAAGGAAGGGACACACACGCGCACACAGATACACACGCACACGCACAAAATAATAATCGGAATTGTGATCAAGAGAGAAATGTCTGGGGAGGGTTTAAAACCAAGACGTGTCCCTAAGTTTGCTGTTTCAACGTGAATCTGGTGGTTTTCTCCCCACAGACACGTCCAGTTTTCAGACTGCTGTTCTTTGAGTGGTTTTGGACTCGCCTACATGTGTATCTGCTTGGCTGAAGGAAACCCTCCCTGCTTGCAGCACGTCCCCCCTCACACATGCTCAGGATCTGTCACTCTGGTTTGGTAGCAAGAGACAGGGATAAACCCAAACCTGTAATCAATTTACACACCCTGCCTGCACCCCTCCCTCCCTCCTTCCAGGTGCAAAGCATATCCAGGCCGTGGCTCCAAGGATGGGGTGATGTGGACGTGGGCTGATTCTCCAGCCACTCCTCCATCTGCCAGGGAGCTCTGCTCGTGTCTGGGGAGATGAATGCTGACCCAGCTCTTGCCTCCCTGGTGTACAAGGAAGGTTCTCCACACCCCGAGGGTCTCTAATCATGGTGTTGTCTGGGCTGGCAGACGTGTGAATGGAACAGCTGAAGGCAAAAGAGATGCAGGAGCTCACTCCCCTTTGGTTGCCCATGGAACAAGTTGAGACGTTCTGGAGAAGCTGAGCAGAGGATAGGACAGGGACAGGGTGGTCCCCCACAATTGTCCCATGGTGACAGCGATCCCTGAAGGGATAAGAAGTGCAAAGAGAGATAAAATCCTTCCCAGGCAGCAACTGTGCCTTCAGCAAGGCCTGTTGGTTCCAGGAACGGAGAAGAGGAAAGGCCAGGGGTTGGCACCACAAGGCAGATGGGCTCACAGCAGTTCAGAGACCTCCAGAAGACACACAGTTCAGCTGGGGGGATCTAGGTAGAAGATTTTTTTTGCAGTGTTTCATTCGGATTTCCTCCAAGATTTCCTTCCAAAATGTGTGGCGACATTTCCTCTTAGGAGTGGCTTGGAAGGAAGGCTTTGCCACCAGCCCCGTGCACCACCTCACTTCACAGCAAGCATTTCAGTAACCTTCGATATTCCACTGTGGGAAAACAACAGCTGTGTCTTCCAGTCGAGGGAACAAAATGGAAAGAACAGCTTAAAAAAAACCCAACAAACAAACAAACAATCCTTCTGGTTCTTCTTTTGAGGATGAGCTCCTTGCCTGGAACAAACCTGTGGCTCCTGCCTTCCAAGCCGAGGTGGGAACGAGGGGGATGATGCTGTGCTGCCAGGAGGAGCAGAACCACCACCACTGAGGGGATGCCACTGAGCAGAGAGAGTGTTTGGCTGCAGTGCTACGACCAACAGGACACGACAGGAAAGACGGAGGGGGACACGCGGCTCTTGGGAAAAAATAAGAAGAACCATATGGAACACGTGGGCAGGGGAGCGTCGGTCTCCTCGTCCCCTCTTGACCCTTTCCCTGCCCCAGGGGAGCAGCTGTTTGCCTGGGCAGGGTAAGCCACAGCTGTCCTGCTCTGGACGGAGCTGTGGCATTTTTTGGGGAGCCTCCTCTCCCAGTAGTGGGTCGCTATCAAGAGATAGAATTGCAGTGGCTGTGCAGGAGAGGAGCTGGATGGGCTCTGCCCTCCAGGAGCCCTGCAGGCAGGCTGCCCTTCCCCTTGGGGACACTTGAGTAATACTGAGTTCATTTCCATGTCCACTCCAGAGGCTACAGCCCTCGGAGGGCAGTTAAAGCAGCATGACAGAAGTTACACCTCCCAGTTTCACCTCTGCAGAGTTGAGGATGCGATGCTGGGGGAGGGTTGGTGGGGTCTTTGTGTGTGTTCAATAGTTTCTCTCTAGGGCAAAAGGCAGAGGGGAAGCTGTGAAAAGGAGAGCTCCACCCGAATGTCTTCACTGGCCCCAGAGCCAAGATTCCTCTGCAGTCTTTTCTTTTAACCCCTGGGGCTCTGTCTCTTTGTCCACAGATTTGGAAAGAGAAGGAAAAGAGAGAAAGGGAGAGGAGGGAGAGAAAAAGAGAGAGAGAGAGAGAGAGAGAGAAAGGAGCACTGTTCGGGTGACTCTGCTTACAGCCCATCAAAACTTGCACTTGGTAAAGATGATGATCTTGAGTGAGGCACGACTTGGTTTATCCCTCCCAGGGTGTCCCTGGCAGGACAGTTCTCAGCTGTCTATGCTCATGAAGGTTATGACTTGTTCAAGTTTGTAGGCAAGTTTCTGTTTCCCAGCCTGGTCATCTTGATCGAGGGCTCCAAGAATCTGGAAAAGGAGAGAGGAAGAAATGATTTTGGTTTCTTTCCCCAAAATGACTGAGTCCAGCATCTTAGAGCAGCAGAGGAGGGTCAGTTTTCTCTAAGGCAGGTCCCAGGCTTAGCTTAGATCATGCAAGGCAGATCAGTCAGCCAGGAGAGAACTAAGGTTTGGGTTTGATCTGACTCAGTGCAGACCTCTGGACTGCAACCAATCAAATAGATTCTTATCTTGGAGATCAGTTATTTATTTATGAGCTTTATCCATCACCTGGCCATGCCACTTAAGATGCCCTAAGGGGTCTCACGTGGCCTTCAATACATAGAATCATGCTGGACACTTTAAAGTCTGTGTTGGACCATTTTGGGGTGTTTTAGGGTATCTGGAATGACGTTGGACACAGTCCTTAAGCAACTTTTGGTCACTTTGGATGTAAAGCTCATGTAGGGCTCCTCTGCAGAGAGCTAACATTTGACCATCAACAACTTCAAACCAGGTGAGACTGACTGAACAAGAGAGACAAAAACAACAGGGATCCAGAGAGGAGTACTGAGGAGACCCAAAATCCCAGACCTTCCCTTTTCCAAACCCCAAGCCTTGTTTGTCATTCCTTAAATCCTTCACCCTCCCAGCCAGGATGCAGACAGGTTCCAGTGACACACTCTGGGGATGGGTGGGCTGTCCCCTGGCCCCCCACAAGTGCCCCCTGGTGTGATGGTTCTGGCTTCTTTTTCTGCCAAGGTTGGGATTAATACATTGGAGTCACAGATTTCTGTTCAGACTCGGTGTTTATAATTTCTTATCAATATTACGGTCTCACGAGCCGTGAGCTCTAACTAGCAAGTTAGAGAAATGAAGTAAAATGGAGCATTTCTCTATCTCTACAAGGTCGTTTCAAGGACAATCCATGCAATTGGTAAAATGCCACCTAAATTATTTTTACTTTAAACCCAATAACAAACAACCTGAAGTCCGCAATGCAGACTTTATTAACCAATTACAGAAAACCACTGGCTCTTCACACAGGAAGGGAAGGAAGAAGAAGGTGAGAAGAAAAAAGAACAACTGACCTCCACCCTGAAGTCTCCATCTTGCCCCACATATATTACTATATACCTGTCCTAGGGTGACTTTATGATGCTTGTATCCCCAGTCATCTGTTCTGTGTGTGCTGTATGTTGTGTTCTGTACCTTTAAGACTGATTCTGAGGGTGAAGCAGGGGAAGAAGAAGTGAGGAGTTTAGAGACAAGTCTCCTACTTGCTACAACACCTCAAAAAGCTGGAGTTTCCTTGTTCTCTCTCTTTAGTACTTAACAGTTTAGGTGGGCTGTTTGGCCCTTGGCTGAATGAGATGAACAACAGGCTTTGAGTTACATTCTTGGAGTCCAATCCATTCTTTAGTGCTGGCTCTGAGCCAATTACAATGAGGAAATCACAGAACCTTCCAGCTAAACTCCCTAAAATGTCTAAAGGCAAGCTGAAACTCTTTCCCTCTTTGGAAGCGCCAAATAGGAGCAATAGGAGCACCCGTTGGAGGCGTAGGGTGCATTACTACACCAGAACAACACCAAAACCTTTAAAATCTCTTCAAAAAGTTCCCACAATTGCAGCAGCCAGGCTCTCACCTCCTCGCTGTACTTGCCCACGTAGGAGTAGATCTCGGAGAGGGCGCTCATGGTGTTGAACTCGTTCATGTGCATGCGGGACTGCTCGGCCAGGTAGGCGTTCATGTCCTGGTCACTGATTGCTGGCATCTTGGCGATGTCCGAGTAGTACCTGAGGGGCAAAAAACCCACAGATTTCACTCCTTGAAGGGCAGGGCAGGAGATTGTCGGGAAAGATGAGACAGGAAAAGCTTACAACTATGATTGCTTGGCAAGAAATTCTGAAAATATAAAACCTGTGAGTGAAATAGAAATGAAAGCCAGCTTTGAGATGTGGGCATGGCAGGCAGGAAGATGGTGATTAGCTGGAGATGTGTTGAGTGATAACAAACAAAGGGACACCAAGGGACCCAAGGGTGTAGCCCCACCAAGGTATCCAGGAAAAGGTAGATAAGAGAGTAGCCTTTAGAGTTTAGAATACAGAGTGATAGGGTAATATAGCAGTTCTCATAGGCTGTATGCAAAGTCTGTAGGTTTTCTATCTTGCACCAGTTGGTCACTGTAAATTAGAATATTCAACACAAAAGGAGATATAATGTATTATATATATTATATGTATATTATATAATAAATATATTTTATAATAAATATATTTTATAATATATAAATATATATAATATAAGATATATCTATTTATATATATATCTTATATAATGTATTGTAACAAGGACCTCGCCCTCTTACCTCTTGCTCATCTTCTTACCCTCCTACCCTCTGGCTCCCTCTCTCTCTCTCCCTCTCTCTTTGGGGCATCCCTTCAGCCGAGGCTGGTGGCTGAAGGCAAGGCCCTTTTACCCACGACCCATGCAATAAAACCATGTTTTCCTAGAGTGTCTCAGGTCTGCAGAGTTCCCTCTCCCTGTCATCAACAGATGCTCCTACAGGAGATCAAGAAGTGAAATCTGTTGGAATCACTCCAACCTCTCATGGGAATTCCCAGGGTCCTGCTCTGGAAAGATCTACCACAGAGTTTTCCACCCAAGCTGAAAGAAAAGACTTCCCCCAAGGATGGGATGAACAGATTTGAGTTTCAGGAGTCACAGTTTCAGGGCTCTGGCCATGACAGACTCCCAGGATGGGATCTCAGTGCTCTGGGGTCACAGGCAGTCACCCACCAAAGTATCCTGGTCTCCTCCAGACTCAATTCCCTGGCATCACACACCTGAACAGTCATTTCCCATCAAACCAAGGTATTTTGTGGCAAAAAAAAATAAAAGAAAAAGAAGGGGAAATAAACATGCATCAACACCCCAATCTTGCCTTGTGACACTGTGTAATCTATCCCAGTCTCATTGTCTCTCAATGCCCCTAATTCTCGTGGTTTCTCCTTTCCCTGTTTCCCCATTGGTTTGTGGTATCCCTGGTGGCCAGCCCCGTGTCCCCTGTTGGTCACTGACCTTCTCCCTGCCCTTTGTACCACCCATGTGCCCTCAGACCACTGGTTCCTGAATTTTATTTAGGCCTGTGCCCACCACAGGCCTGTCCCTGATTTGTCCCTGATCCCCTTTGGCATGCTGGAATAAATCTTTGCTGGAATTTATCATACAAAAGGCCCTTCTTGCCTCTCCTTGCTGAGCTGGCCATGGCATGCGTGTTTTGTGGACCTGACTGCTTTGCCTGAATCCTCCCCAGGTGGCTTTTCCACAAGAGATGCTTATTGGGAAATAGAGAGCAGCTTCGCCATCTGAAATCACACTGCTACCAAAAAAAAATCCACAAAAAGGAATTCCACAAACAAAAAGGAGAAAAAAACACTTAGTGTCGGGCTTTTCTGGTTATATACCTGCTCATGCTCTTCTTTTACAGCAAGAAAGGTGACCTAGCCAAAGTGGAAATGGCTGAGCACTAATCCTGAGCACCAGACACGTGTTGTGTTCACCCTAATCTCAGAATGAAGGCCCAGAAGGTATCCTGTAAAATTTCCCTGTGCCATCAATAGGAGCTGGATTGAAGCTGAATCATTTTGTCAGACAATCAAGGTCTTTTAGCCCAGCCTCTCTTTCCTGAGAGACCTTGCTGCCCCCTGAGAGCTCAGGATTTCGCTGCCATGCACAGAAAAACCCCAAATATTTTTTATTTTTCCTTGCACCGTTCTCACCACTACATCTGCCCCCATTAACATCATCCACCTTCCCCACTCCATCCAGTCTATCCCAACAACTCTCCTGCCCACCATCTCCCTTATTTTAAGCTGGCCTGATATTTGTGGCAACAGCCTTCAACTCCAATCTGACTGGGAAAAATCTGCTTTTCCTAGGAGTCAACAGCATTCCCCTGGAGCTCAGGAGAACTCGGGTTTACCCATAGGATCTGGATCTCCCAGAACCATTGCCCAGCAGGTTTCATCTGCAGAGTGATGTCTCTTTAAGGAAGTTGCTATTTTTGATGTCCTTCCTCCCCTGGGTAAGGCAGGTCTTGGAGGACAAGGTTGGCAGAAGGTAATCAGTCACTGTCACTGGCAGCTGTGCTCTGCTGTCAACTGGTTAATTAGACACCATCATTTACATTTTTAATTTCTGCAATTTGACATTTTGTGCACAAGGAAAAAAAAAATAAAAGAAGAAGGAGGAAAAAAAAAAAAAAAAAGCCCATAGCTGCAGCAATCCACAATTTTATAATTAGGAGGCAGAGGGGACAGGGAGCCAAAAGAGCTGACAGGTGTCCTGTAAACAGCGTGGAGACACCTGCTGAGATGGAGGCTGCTTGCCACTGCAGAGAAATTGGACATTGAAGGGCTGTGTGATGAGGATCCTTGACGTGATGAGTGGGAAAACACTCCGTGGCAGAGCAGGACAAGCAGCTGCTGGAGGGTCCTGTGGAAGACAGAGCAGTGCAAGAGTGTGGGGGCAAACCTTTCCACATCAGGAGGCTCCAGCTGTGCTCAGTCTGGTTTTGTGCCCTTCAGTCCCACCCTGATTCACCACAATGGGCCAATCTCTTGTTGATATCCTGTTTTTTTGGTGGTGGGATGTTGATGTAATCCTTGGGAGAGGGAGGCACAGGAGGCAGAGGTCTTTCTTGCTTGACATTTTCCAAACCTAAACTCTGTTTCACCATAAAAACTCGTGCAAACCTCATTAATTTTACTGCAACTTCCAGCAGGCACAAAAACATCTCTCTCCCTGGAGTCCTGGCATTTTGTGTTCTGGGCTTAGGACCAGACAGAAATCTTAGTCTAACTCAGTCCCATGGCCTAAATATTTCTCATTCCCAGTGCTCCAGTGAAAAGTGGTGTGGGTTTGTTTTTCTTTACCCTCTGCCTGACCCTCCATCCCCAGGTGGACCTGGACAGGTGTCTGTGAGTAAGGTGAGCATCTGGAAATCCCAGGAGGCCCTGTCCTGCAGAACTGCCCCCAGGAGAAGGTGTTGAGCAGGAGGAATAAATATTCCTTAGACTTTTGCCACTCCCAGAAAAACTCAAACAGGTCTTGGCATCACCTGCTGGAGAAGATCAGATCTGTGCTGCACAAGGGAAAGCATCAGGGATTGGTGGCATCCATAACATGGCTGAGAAAACAAGGAATCTGGGGGTCAAGGAGCAAGGAATCTTATGGTCAAAAAAGTAAGGTGTGCCTTGACACTGGTAAAAAATAATCCATGTGCCACCAGCACATTTCACAGACTTGTGGGGAAAGCAGGCTGCAAAGTAGTGAAATACATTGATTTATGGTGCCTGAGAGGAGAGCAGCTCCTCACAAATGTTCGATAGGCACCCTCCTGATGGGTGAAATGAGAAGAGAAGGGGTCTCATCACAGCAAAAATGAATGGGGTCAATGGAAGAAATCAGAGGTGCCAGCCTGGCTCTGACAAGCAGTTAAAATCTTGCTTTTCCTCTCTGGCTGAGCTGTCACCAAGTGGTGGCAGGACTGTGGGAGTAGGGACAGGGTGCTCCCAAAAACTGGAGCACAGACACACTTATCAACTCCTTCTCCAAGTTTGTCCTGTTTCTTCTCCACTTGGTAGCAACAGACTCTTGAGTCTGTGACTCACAAGGGTTTGAAATCTCTCCATCCCTTTCCAGCCCTGCAGAGATCATTCCCCAGCAGCACAACCCTCCCGTGACTCATCCAGACAAGGAAAAACAGCAGGAAATGTTCCCTGGAGCCAAGGATGGGATGCACAGATCTGAGTTTCAGGAGTCACAGTTGCAGGGCTCTGGCCATGACAGACCCCCAGGATGGGATCTCAGTGCTCTGGGGTCACAGGCAATCACCCACCAAAGTATCCTGGTCTCCTCCAGACTCAATTCCCTGGCATCACACACCTGAACAGTCATTTCCCATCAGACCAAAGTATTTTGTGGCAAAAAAAATAAAAGAAAAAGAAGGGGAAAGAAACATGTACCAATACCCCAATCTAGATGAGCCAGAAGACATAATATCCTTCCATCCAAACTCTGCCATGGCCCAGTGACTTATTTATGCAGAAGAGTTTCTAATGAAGCCATCAGTGTGCTCTCTAAAGAAATGATGAATGTGTGTATTAAAGCATCCTAGCAGGGAGATGACAACATCCCTGCTGAGTCTTTATTTACCTTCGATTCCAGCCCAGATCCTCAGAGGTACTTAGAGCCTCTCTGCCATTTGCATACCCCTAATGCAAAAAAAAAACCACTGAGAAGCTGTCACCAAACCCCAGAGGCCCTTACATTTCCACTGCTGGAATTTGCAAGGCTGCCTGTGCTGCTTCCATCATCCCTGCAGCTGACAGGTCCCACACCAGAGCTGGGCTGGGAGGGAGTGCCAGGGGCAGCAAGGTGCTCTGTCACCTGTGGAGGGTCACCAGGTGTCACCTGAGACAGGGACAGGTCTTTGACTCACACTTCCACAGCCAGCAGGAGGTTGAGAACACAAGACTGAGCCAGATTCCCTCTGAATGAGACAGAAGGGCAGCAAAGCAAAGCAGCAAATTCAGCTTAACCTCCCTCCAGGGGGTCAAGAGTGAGAATCCTGAGCAGATTTGCTGCTGTTTCTGTACTCCAGTTTTGCTCATCTCCAGTGGATCCTTCCCCAGCTGTTTCCAGAAGATGCTCAGATGAATATCAGAAGATCCAGCCTTATGTGTCTGAGTTTCCCTGTATTCACAGGAGCAGCCTCCATTCTTACCTCAAGGCTCTCCATCCTCTCAAGTGGCGACAGGAAATTTGTTCATTAAAATTAAAATTATGAGGGATGGGGGTAAAACCCATCATTCCAGCACTGCAGCTCAGATGGAGGATGTGAGGATAACTGGGCCATGGGATGAGTCCTCACAGGTATCACAAGCACAGAAACTCACCCCAGCCTGCCTTGAACTGGAGGGAGAGCCCAGGAGACCCTCCATTGCCACTGATGGATACAGGATACAGTTGGTTCTCTTATACTGAAAAAATAATTATTCTTGTTCCTTCCAGCCTCATCTTTCCCTGGGTTACTCTTTGTTTCGTTTTGTTTTGTTTTGTTCCCTTTTGTTTTCCCAAGGAAAGCGACATAACAGCGACCTGGGCATACATCACAGTGACCTGGGAATACATTTTGTCCTCTTGTTTATCCAGGGATAAATGTTCTTCCCCTCGGTACCCACAAAGGCTCCTTAGTGGAGCTGTTTCACAAGAATGACTGTGCCTGCTGCCGCTCAGTAACTCATTAACTCATCAAAGGAGACGAGAAAAGCCACCTTGCCAGCGCTTCCTCCCCAGCCCGAAATTTCCCAGCACAGCCCATGGTTTAGGCAGCTTAGCATGGAGCTAATTGCCTTCCAAAAGATCTCTTTGTCATGGCTGTTGTTTGTCGCTGGGATGGGACCGCACTCATTAATAATCATTTTAGCATATGAAAAGCTTGTAACGAATCCATGTGCTGCAGACGGCAGACACAATTACAGCAATAACATAATTAGGGTTATGCAATAGCCGGCTGTATCCAGACCACTGGAGGAGGGAGAGGTGTGTGAAAGGGATATGGGGGACTGTTCCAGCAGGGAAGGGCTGGTGGAAAGCTTGGGAACAACCGGTTCTTTTATGGGATGCGGCGAAGCAATGCAAGGACAATGCTGTCAGTTCTTGCACTGACACAGAATGGCACTTCGAGTTTCCTGGAAAGCATCTGAGCTGCTGGTGAGGCACTGGAATACATTGCCCAGGGAAATCGGGGATACCCCATCCCTGGAAGTGTCCAAGGCCAGGTTGGATGAGGTTTGGGAGCAACCTGTGATAGAGGAAGGTGTCCCTGCCCATGGCAGGGGGTGGAATGAGATGAGCTTCAAGGTCCCTTCCAACCCAGCCTGTTGAAGGGAACAATTCTGTATGTGTGGGCAAGCCCTAGAAAGGGCAATGCTTTTATTTTGCCCTTCTTTTTTTTAATTATTTTATTTTATTTTATTTTATTTTATTTTATTTTATTTTATTTTATTTTATTTTATTTTATTTTATTTTATTTTATTTTATTTTATTTTATTTTATTTTATGTTCATGGCTTTTCTTGCTGCTTCTGCCCTCAGAATAAGCAGTGGAGAGTTGAAGGACAGCACTGACTCAATGGCTGAAGAGTGAATTGGGGCACAGGCAGCTCCTCTGGGAGAGGAGAGAGATCCCCCAGCACCAACTCAGAGCAGAGAGGATGTGTGGGGCTGCACCCTCCACATATGGACACATTTGCATCTTGCCAGTTTAAAGCTGCACTGTGTAAGAACAGCTTTCTGCCGCGATGAGCAAACGTTAGGATTTTTTTTTTTTTTTGAGATGAAAAGTGAAGAAAGACAAGTGAGCAGTCTGCAGATACGCCGAAAGCTGCTCCAGAGAGGCAGGGAGTGAGCTGTACCCCCTGCCCTGGGGATGCCTGAGCTTTAATTACAGCCAGGGAGATTCTGGCTGCCCAGCAGGGAAAGCACTGCGATGGGAAGGACAGGGAAGCACGGGAATTAATCGCCTGAGGACAGCAGAGGCTCTGTTGTTGAAGGCCTTTAAGAAAGGGGTAGAGACAAGCATCTGCCAGGAAGGCTTTAGACAGAGCTGATCCTGCCCTGAGGCAGGAGATGGTCGGGGTGACCTCCTGAGGCCCCTTCCAGCACTGTTTTTTATTATCTCCACTGACAACATCCCCTGCCTTGACCTTTGGTATGCTACTTCTTGAGCTTTCTTTCCAGCAGAGAGAGAGGGGGCACAGAAAACTGGGTTTTTTAAAGCATAGCCAGGATTTGCACCTGTCACGTGATGCTCTTTTTTTAAAGCCCTCAGAGTTTCTCCTTAAAACCTCAGTAACTCACAATGTTAGGGTAGATGGAGCTTCTTATTGTTTTAAACTGGTCCAGTTTGTCTTTCTTTCTAAAGTTAGCTGCAAAGTGGCCAAAAAACATCACAAGAACTGCACAGGTAGAGATTTCCTAGAGACTTGAGAGCCCTGAAAGCCCAAGCTGACACACTGGGTGGGTGAAATCCCAAACGGGTGCAGGGATTTGTCTGTTTTGTGTACTCCAAACACGCTCTCAAAGCTCTTCCTAAGCAGATCTAGACCTTGACACCTAAAGGCTAATGGCATGCAAATCACAGTTGCTTCATGAATCATGGAATCAGAAATGTTTTGGGTTGGAAGGGACCTTAAAGATCAACCAGTTCCAACCCCTGCCATGGGTAGGGACACCTTCCACTGTCCCAGGGTGCTCCAAGCCCTGTCCAGCCTAGCCTTGGACACTTCCAGGGATCCAGGGGCAGCCACAGCTTCTCTGGCACCCTGTGCCAGGGCCTCCCCACCCTCTGAGTAAAGAATGTCTTCCAAACATCTCACTTAAATCTCTCCCATTTAGTTTAAAATAGTTCCCCCTTATCCTGAAAGTATCTGTACTTGTGAGGAAAAAAAAGTAGATGAGATGATGGCCTCAGGAGCTGGGTAGCACCAGCTGTGTCAGGCACTGTTTGCACCCAGGTTAACACAACAAAATGAAAATGTTATAATTCTGAATCCCACATATCAGATCACTTTAAGCTTCTTTTGATCCTGAACCTGGCAAGCCTATTTTGAATGGTCTTCATTGGATGACTCTTAAGTTAAGAACACTTGTGATGTCCCCATTGACTTGAAGTTTTTCTTAGAGGGGCTCTTTTCAATGCACAATAAGCAGTCAAAAGAGACTGAGTCCCTGCAGGGATGAGGGAAAAAAAAGAGCACCAGACCCTCTCCTTGCAGCCCCGCAGGTGTTTTGGGCACCAGTGTGAAATGGAAAAAGTCTTTGGTTTCTGCTTTTTGTGCTCTGCCCCTTTTCAGTCTCCCACATCCTTGCCTCCGTGCCAGGCTTCAGTAGGGAAACATCATATTGATTGTGATGCAGGCAATTAAATGGTGTTAATGAAGTTCAAACAAGTGTTATCATAAGCTTGGCAGCATGGAGAGAAATGAAAGGTCAGCCACAGCCCTTTGTCATTTTTCAGTGTGGTGTTGAATGCTAATGAGACAGTCCCAATTAGAACAGGCTCCCCTTTGTATTGCTTGGGGATTGCATCAAATGCTCCCAAGTTCTCCAGATTTCCAGGCTCAAAGGGGACATTTGAAGTAAACTTGAAAAGATGCAGATCTGAAGCTGCTCTAATGTAAATTCAGCAGAGCCTATGGAGTTTTACTAACTGAAGTCAGATGAGATTCTGCTCTACCCTTGCCATTCTTTTCCTCTTCTTCTTCTTTTTTTTTTTTTTTTCAGTGGGCTCGTATAATGATAATTGAAAAGCCTCCACTTTGTTTTAGAACTGCAGCCTGACTCTTCATGGCTTCAACAAAAGCCAAATAGCCTGTCCCAATTTCCTGGGTTAATTGTCCTGCCTCATCAGGTCTCGTGTTCTGCAGCAGGAAATCCAAGATGTGGTTGCACCAGGACACTTTTAACCACGTGTTTCCAGCTCTGGGTGTCTCATTTGAACAGTGAACCTGTTTTTTTTTTTTTCCCAAAAGCCAGAATTTCTCAGCTGGATTGTTTCAGCAGGCAGAGTCCATCTCTGCTTCCAATAATGTTATAAAAGGACTATGATAAAATCACAGAATAGTTTGGGTTGGAAGGGACATTCAGAGGTCATCTAGTCCAAGCCCCCTGCAACGAGCAGGGAACATCTTCAACTAAATTTAAGTGATGCACAATAATTTTTTTTGTTGCTGTTGTCAGCAAATCCATTATCTCAAATAATTACAGAAATAGGCACTAAAACAGCCAGCCTCTCAAAATGTCATGGAAGATGTCCATTTCTTACATAGTTTTTTCCATTAAGTCGACAGGAAATTGCAGAAATTGGTAAATTTTAATTTTTTTTAATTAGTCATTGTCATGCATCCCAGTTCTGAAGGCAACACTTGACTCATCACAAACAAGTAACTGAAAACATGAGAAAATCCTACACTAAAACATGAGCCAAACAAACAAATAAAACCTGTGAAGCTTCCTGGCAGTCCTGCTGTTGAAATCTTTTGCAATCAAATTTCCAGTTGACCACCCTGTGGAGGTGGAACACTGCTGAGGGCAGAAGCTGTAACTATTCCCTTCCCAATGCACATTCCTAGGTGGAAAACAAGTATTTGAAGGATTGGAGGGAAGTCCTTTCATCCCTGCCTCCTTCTCATGCCAAGGTGTCATTCCCTGCTCTGAGTTTTTGAGTCCTAAAGGCTCCCACACCAAGAAACCAGAGGTTTCAAAGGGATGGCTTGGAGTAACCCAGCTCAGCTCCATTTCCAGACCTCTGAATCCAGGCATGTTTTAATCCAGAGTGCCTCAAGCTGAGTACAATCTACCACTGACTAATTACCCTCTTAGAGTTTCCTCTTCGTCAAAGCAGTTCGTTTGATTTCAGGTTCTTCTGATTTACTCAACCACTCCTTAAACTCCCCAACTTTTTATCTCCTGATTCACTCTTTGAAGAAGTCTAGTGGTCTTGAAGGATGCCATCTCCAGCTGATGCTGCCTACAGAAATAGCTCCAACCAGCACTGGAAGCCTTTGGATTTGGAAAAACTCCCTCAAAGCACAATCACAGAGCCAAGAGAAGGAATTCATTAGCTCGGGGTAGAACTCAAATTATATTTTATTCATCCCTGATAGGTTTTTTTCTTTCATCTCCCACAGCATCCAGGTGCCAGTGCCTTGAGTCAGTGGAATTGACACACAAAAATAAAAGCAGGGAAGAAGCTCTAACCATATTCCAAAACCTGCAGTCTCCCCTTGGGCTTCAGTTCAAGTTGTCAGACATCAGTGCAGATAACAACCCAGCACATGCTGGGGACAGGAATCCAGGGCTGTTTACAAGCAGCAGGAGGTGTTATGTACCTCGTTTGCAAACCCAGTTGTTTGGGAAAACTTCCAAGGAAATGCAGCACCTATTGCTGAAGATCACTGGGCACCAGGATTTAGCTCCAAAAAGTTGTAAAGTGAAATCAATACTGGAAAAAAACCAAAATGAAAACTGCAGCGTTTTGTTTATCCAGAGGGAAAAGAGAGGAAAAAAAAAGGTGTTTGCTGCACAAAGAAATATCCCATTCTCCGCTGAAAGACCTCAGTTTGTCACTCAAATGTAGCATCTCCCAGGATAAAATCAACCAGTTTGAGATTTTGTCCACAGAAATCACCCAACCACACAGATTGTTACTAAAGCATCACTAGAGAATGACACCTTTGGGTCACTGTTGGTACAAACTCCATTTCCAGATGGAACCTCCAACACTTGCTTCCCATTATCCAGGTCAATCCAGCAATCAGCCTCAATACATACTAAGAAACTTGGACACAGTACCAAGAGTAGGTCATAATTAAGCAAGGTAGCTCATAAGAGCCTTGCAGGTTGCCTAGAAACGACATTTGCTGAAGTGTTTAAGCACATCTAAAAATAATTGTCCAGACAAATCACAGACCAATGGGAGGATTGTTGGAAAAAAAACGCTGCCTCGTGCTGAGCGGGGAATGGAGCTCTTTGATCAGCCACACTCCTCTCACAAAATGAGAGAAAACCATCCCCAGCAAAGGCAATACAGGGAATGATAGCACAGTGTGAGGTGTCTGCAGCAGCAGAGGCCTTGTACAACCTGCAGGACATGGTGTCAGTTTTGGGCTGTGCCTGGGAAGTCATCCAGAGGAATCATTGCTGAAGGCCAGATGCAGTGCACAGGAATGATCTGTAGGATAAACCTGCCTTTGTATTTACAGAGCAGCAACTGTTCCCCATCTGTGCAGCTCCCAAACCTGTCAATAATGCCAGGCAAGTGCAGAATATTGGAAGGCAAAGCACAGCTCCTGCTGGATGAAGAGCAGGATACGCTGTTTGCTTGTCCTGGGGGAAACCCTATGGAATTTGAAGCCCCAACACAACTGCAGGAATAGATGTTTTGGTTGTATTCCCTGTGGAGCAGCTTTGCCAGGCACTGACCCTCGGTACAGCAGGCTGAAGTACAGCCACAGGTCCTGCAATTGTGGACAAAATGCTTGGAAAGATCTCTGACCTGACATAAAATACCTGCAGAACTTCAGTGAGCAGCCTGTCAATTGTCTGGCATCTCACTCAAAGCACACAAGAGCCTCCAAGGGAAGTTGCTGGGGGATAATTATAAATATAATTATAAATCCCTTGGGATCCAGGCAGTGTGGGGACTGTCACAACGATGCTGAGGGCAGCAAACACTTCAAGCCTGTGTGGAAAGACTGAGAAGCCCGTATGCTTCCCAGGGCTCACACACATCACCTCCCCTTCCTTCCTCCCTCTGCCACTTCTCAAGAGTTTCTCCTCAAAAGAAATGATGGCAAACACCTTCAGCCTCCACTGTTAATTAAACTTCCACCTCTGCTGCATGCACATTGGGAATAAAAGGCTAACACGGAGATTTCCACACAGCAAAAAGCGAAGTCCAAAAAGCCCCAGGTGCAGTTTCCAAAAGCAACAGCCATGCTGCCTCCTACCTCCACCCACAAAGCAGGGTCTGGCTGTGTCCCTTCATGCCATCCCACAGCTAAAACTCACCTTTCCACCCAGTTCTTGTAGCTGGGGATGTCCTTGGCGTAGAGGAGCTTGTTGGAGGGGGAGTCCTTGCCCAGGCGGTGCTCTGAGGTGGAGCAGGAGTCCATGAAGGTCTGGGCCACCACGGACAGGCAGGCATCTGTGATGCTGTTCTTGTGGATGTCGAAGACAAACTGAGGGTTCTTGATCATGTTGACCCAGAAGCGCAAGGGGAGGCTGCAGGAGGGGACAAGAGGGGACACAGTCAGTGCACAGCTCACTGTGTCTGGCTGTGTGGCATCACACAGAGGCATGGGAGTCAAAGATCATACGGATCTGAAGGTTCTGGGGTAAACTTTGCTTAAATTTTGTGTGGGAAATGGATGTGTGATGATGTTTTACACCACAACGACACAGACTCTGAGATTCAGAAGGCTGAAAATGACTCCTTTATTTTTGGGATGTGTTTCCCTTTTATACTATTTTACACAGACCAGTTTGATTAATAAAACAAAGGCAAACTTCTTCCATCACATTGGTCAGACCAGAGGGACATCAAGAAGAAGTCCCTCCTAGGAAAAGGAATGAATAATAAAGTTACAGTTACAAAAACATCTCTCCTGTTTACAGAAAATTCCCTGGGAAAAGAATTTCAGAAAACCAAAACACCTCAGGCATGGAACCAGGGCTACAGATTTATAGAGATTTCTTAAAGTTTGCACACAAGTGTGTATTATGTGAGCCTGCTATCAAACTTCTATCAAATCAGGAAACAGTTTGGCTTCTGATTGTGATGGCATGAATTGTAACATGTGTGCTGTCTCACCCTTGTCACAAAACTGAAAATGGAATAAAATCTTCTAAAATGCCTCTCAGGGGCCCCCGTCTCGGGGTCAGAAAAAACGGTTTGGTGACAAAAGCTACACAATGAATTCCTCCCCTACGAAGTCTAGGGATGGTAGAGATGTCACCTTTTGTCCCTGTTATTCTGACACGGCAGATTTTGTGAGCCTTAAAGTCAATACAATCTTGTTGAAGGTGCTCCTAAATTAATGGGAGTATAATTTAGGTGATGAGAAACACTCTGACTCTCTCTGTGTTAAGTTGCAATGGAAAGTTGACCCTATTAGTGGCTCCATCAGATGAAGACAAGCATTGAACCCACAAAAATTATTATGGTATGGGTCATAAAGCACTGGAACAGGGCGCCCAGAGAAGTTGCGGCTGCCCCTGGATCCCTGGAAGTGTCCAGGAACAGCTTGGACACAGCTTGGAGTGACTTGGGATAGTGGAAGGTGTCCATGCCCTTGGCAGGGGGTGGAACTGGAGGAGTTTAAGGTCCTTTCCAACCCAAATCATTCTGTGATTCTACACATTTGTCATAGGGGGGCTTGGCTTTCAGCCCTCACAGCAATCCCATGGGAAGAGAGGTAGGTAGAGCTCCCAGGTGGAGACTGGGAATGCTCATGGCACACACTGTGTGCCAGGACACCATGTTCTGTCACTCTCCACTGCTCCAGCCCAAGCCTGCACATGATCCCAGTACCCTGAGCAGGAAGAGAAGTTGCTACATGACAGGGAAAGCCCCGTTGCCTCAAGGAAAAAAAAAAAAGGCAACTGGGAAACAAGTATCACAGCCTTTGATATGAAAATATATCTGCCCTAACCAAGGAAATGCTATTCCAGTTGCAATCCAAAGCCCTTTCCCCCCTTTTTCTCCAAAGAGCAGCTCATTTGTATGAGATGCCCCGAGGTAGCTTGTATGAGATAGCTCCAGCCTTTGCCTGGAGCCTTTTTGTCAGGGCAGATGCACTGCAGTGATCACGGCCCAGGAGCTGGGATATGTCACTGAGCACAGAGCCCAGCTCCTCTCTCTCTCTCTCTCAGTTAAATCCACCTTCACTCTCTGCATCTTTCCACTTAGCAAATTCTCCTGATATTCAGGATAAACTCCCCAGTTCCTCCCATTTGCTCGTTGTGCTCACAACGCTGTAAAAAATTAATCTCCAAGTCTGATAGATTTTGAGTAACAACCTTCCTTGACAGAGGGCTGACACCATGCTTCCCTAAACCTCTGTGTGCTCTCCTGAGCCAGCAAAATCACAGAACAAATATAAGGAAAGCCCCACACAGAGAATCCTGTCAGCCAAGTTCAGGAGAAGAGGGAGATGCTGGAAAACACAGAATTATAAAGTGCTTTGGCTGGGGAAGAGACCTTAAAGATCATTCAGTTCCACACCCTTGGTGTAGGGACACCTTCCACTGTCCCAGGTTGCTCCAAGCCCCATCCAACCTGGACTTGAACACTCCAGGGATGGGGCAGCCACAGCTTCTCTGGACAGCCTCTCCCAGGGAAGAATAGGAAAAAAAATGGCAATGAGACATGATGGAGTTGTGGGAATTTTGGGTGGGAATGAAGGATCATCACTGGGGGGATGAGGTTGGGAGTGCAGTTGTGGGAAAAGATGGAAGACGGTGAGGGAGAAGGAGGATTGGGAATGGGTGTGGAGTTGGGTTGGGAGTTTCTCAGAAAAGTACTGGAAAAAAAAATGGGAATGTTGGAATCAGGTAGGAATCTAAACCCTGAAACGATGGGAATATGGGATTAGTCCAGAATGTGGTTTTGAGAAATGATGGAAGAGGGTGAGGGAGAAGGTTGGGAATGGGCGTGGAGTTGGGTTGGGAAGAAAGTTGGGAGATTCTCGGAAAGGCACTGGGGAAAAGAAGTGGGAATGTTTGGGTTAGGTGGGAATCTAAGCCCTGAAAAAATGGGAATATGGGATTGGGTGGGAATCTAAACCTTGAAAATATGGGAATGTGGGATTTGGTGGGAATCTAAACCTTGAAAAGATGGGAATGTGGGATTTGGTGGGAATCTAAACCTTGAAAAGATCAGAATAAAGGACTAGGTATTGGTAGTGCAGTTGTGGGAAAAGATGGAAGAGGGTGAGGGAGAAAGTTGGGAATGGGTGTGGGGCTGGGTTGGCAGTTTCTGGGAAAGGCACTGGGAAAAAAAATGGGAATGTGGGATTGGGTGGGAATATAAACCCTGAAAAAATGGGCACGTGGGATTGGGTGTTGGGAGTGCAGTTGTGGAAAAAGAACCTTGGGAAGAAGGTTGGGAGATTCTTGGAGAGGCACTGGGAACCAGTGAACCTTGCAGAAGTCCTTGTGCAGGTGTTTGGGTGACAGACACAGCCAGGGTGAGGAGCAGAGTGTGTGTTTGTGTGCCTGGGTGTGGGGAGGGGACAGGGGACAATGTCCCTGGCTGGTAATAATGAAGCCCTGTGATGTGACTTTGAGTTAATTCGATCTGATTGGACAGATTTCTTCACACTGCCCCTTTTTCCCACAAACACACACAGGCTCTGCCTTCCCCCCTCCCCCCTTAAATAAACCTCCTGCTCATTTAGGCTGAGTGGCTGCAATCAGCCTTAGATTAGTGCCGCAGATAATGTTAATAATATGCTAATGTTTCATTAGTTGAAAGCCTCTTTGGTGCATGGGGTTTCTTTTTTTATGTCACCGGCGCTGTGACGATCTGCCAACAGCATGGCTGGGAAAAGGGAAAAGAAAAAAATGCATGAGCTGGGAGCCCCATGGCTCTCCTCTGCTGCTCCTTTTTTATAGTCCCTGTGTTTGCACAGGGGAAGGGGAGGGAACCATTTCCCAGGGAGCTCTTTCCAGCTCGGCAGAGAGGAGGTTTTTCTCCCCCGGTCCTGGCTTTTCCTGCTGTCCCATTGTAGGGAAGAGGAAGAACTGACAGCTGGAGCAGGGGGCTGATGTCACCCTTTGCCACTGATGTCACCCTTTGTCACTCATTCCAAAGAAGACTCACAACCAGCTCCAGACCCTTTAAATGCTTTGCAGCACCGGAGATGCTCTCCTGGCCTCCAGCTGCCACCCAGGAGGGTACAAGATTCCCGTGGGTGCTGCACATCCTCTGAGGATGTCGTGGATACCTTAAAATTCTCAGCTGGCATGAGGTACCTCTGTGTGGGCAAACAAATGGGGCTGGGAATTAAAACACCCAGTGCAGGTGAAGCCAATGATGTTGGATCCTCTCCCATGCCTCCCTAGATATTCCTATGTGATCCTGGGCACTGCAGCAATTAAAAACTTCGTTTTTCCTCACCAAATCTCTCACAAATCCTGCCATTTCCATGCAACACAGGGCAAAGTGGGAGCAGTTTAGCAAAATTGCTCAATCCCTGACAAAACCCTTTAGATTTTGGGATCTTCCGACTTCTCCATTGACTTGGCAAGAATGAGCCTCATCCTTTGAGCCCCACACCGGGGTCCTCAGCTCCCCCAGCAGCCAGAAGCCAAACACACTTCCCTCCACTCTCCTTCCAGCCCAGTGGCTGGTGCTGGGCTGTGCTGGGCTGTCCCCCTCACTCACCAGTTGCTCTTCCAGGTGTGTCGCACGTGGGGGTCGTGGATGTTGTGCTTGTCTGCCTGCTCATCCAGGAAATCAAACATGTACTTGATGGCCAGGGGGAGGGCACTGCCACGGTGGGCAGTGCTGAAGATGGTCTCAAAGAGGTCGTCCACGAATTTCTGGAGGGTGCCCTGGTGCGAGAAGGAAGGAGGGAAGGAAAGAAGAACATGAGGTAACAAGTGGGTAGAGGATGTTGAATTTTGGTGCCTCATTGAAAACAGGGCATGTCTGTGGATCAGACCAAGGTGTGGCTGAAAAGTGAGGGCCATCTAATATCCACTTTTTATCCATGTTAAATGTGACATGACCTGGGAATTTCAATACAGGTGTCTCTAAGCAGGAATGTTTATCATCACAAGAACCATCACACCTCATTTCCACACAGATTCCTCTCTCTGCATCCCATCCTCAATGCTTTAGTGCACCCATGAGACAAAACCCAGCCATTTTCCAGACTGGCTTTCACCCAGGACCATCTTTTAGTCTGGGAAGAGAAGTCAGCTGGCTGCAGAGTGCAGCAGAAGGTGTCATGGAGACAAAAAGGACAAGAGAACCTGGAGAGGTGGGTGGTTAATGTGTGATCAGTGTCCCAAACAACACAAACTTCATTCCCAAGAGGCCTCCTCATCTTTTATTCCTCACTGGCAGGAGAATCCCAGATCCAGGGCTTGGAGAGTCACCCTTGTGAGGACTTTTAGTAGGAAGGAGAGGAGCTGGAATATCTGAGGGTGACCAAGCTGAGGGGTTCTAGGCTGGGTTTGGAGTGGAACCAGGCAGGGCACATTTTCTCTGTCACCACAGCTTCACAGGCATTTGTGTGTGGACAATACAGATGCTGAAATAACCAAAAAATCAATTGAGTCTCCAACAAACATTCCCTGATATGAAAAATTTCTTTTCCTTCAAGATAAAACTCTGCCCTTTCTCCAAATACCTGGGAGAGAAATGTCTCCTTTCTAGAAACAAAGCCCTGGGTTCCACCAGAGTGGCTCAAGTTTACCTAGAGCTAACAAACACTTAATTGGAAAGCTGCTCTCTCTGGCTGATTCACCACTTGATTTATTCTTCAGGAAACAAACAAGAGGCACCTTTTGCTTGTGTGAGCTCCTGCGGGGTGAACAAAGCCCTGCAGCACATGTCTGACTCAGAAAGGGCTCCAGGGGGGAAATCCTCCTGCTCTGACATGCAAGAGCTGCCCTCAGGTTCAGTTCCTGGAGAGAATTAGTTCTCTACATGATCACCCTCACAAACGCCACAAAAAAACCTCTGAGGGTTTTAGGGAAGAGGCTCTTAGGTATCAGAGGTCAGGGAATTACCAGAATAAAAATCATTGTCAGTTTAACAAAGTATTCCTGGGGATTGTATTACAGCAACTGCTCTCTCTCTTTCCCTACCTTAAACAGTCACAAAAATTGCTTAGCCCAAGAGGGGAAATAATAAAACCCCAACCTTCCTACTCTTTCTTTCTGTTGCTGTGCAGGTTTTGCAGCTGCTTTCCTGTCATCTCCACAAACAACAAACAAACAAACAAACCAACAAAAAAACCAACCCAAGTGTTGAGTTTGTGATCCAGAACAGACAGCAAAAGCAGTTCAGTGGTGGGGTAGGGGCCATATCCCCAGACAACATAAATCAGCACCAGTCCAATGCTCGCTGGTCTACACCAGCTGGGGCCTGAGCCCTGGGGAACAACACTTTCCTTTTTCAACATTTTTCACACGTTGTGTGATCCATAAAAGCCTTCTGATGCCAGGGAATGGGGTACGGGCCAGGGGCTAAAGACAAAGCCACCTTTCCTCCAAATCCCTCTGCAGCTCAGACAGCTTGAGTGAGGTTGCAGGGAGAGTAAACAGAGACAAAACCAGCTAAAGAATAAATGAACAGGTAAATCTGGAAAATAGAACTTGAACCAGTGATGGAAATGGGCAAACTCAGGCAGTATTTGTGTGAACACGTGGAATTGTGTTAGTGCCTATTAATACTCTGACAAAAAAATGAAGAAAGTCTAAGTTATGGATGTGTTTGGAGACTCAGGTCAGGATGTCCCTGCTCTGCCCCTGCTTGATTTAATCTGTATTTTCTCTCTGTGCATGCCAGGTTTCCATGTCTCACTGTAAGGTCAACATAACCCTCTCCAAGTCATCAGCACAACAGTGATTATTGGGGAAATGTGGAGAAGGATTTGTACCACAAAATTCAGGATTTTTTTTGGTATAGGAGCCGTTTCAGACTGTGAGGCCTGACACATCTTTGGAACCTACTCTGAGCACCTGCCCTGGCTCTTCACTTGCTCAGTTTTGGTACAAATTACAAACCAGTATAATCCACAACTCCAGCACCTCCTGCTGTGCTTTTCCCACCAGTCTCACAGCCCTGGATTGTTAATCCTCGTTGCTTTTCCAGTGTCTCTTTATTGACTCTGCTTTCAAAGCCCAAACTCCTCCCCTACAAGCTTGGAACTCCCCTCTCACTCTATTTTCCTCCTGTTCTTCTCTTTTTATTCAACTTTGTCATCCTTTGAGCGGCCTCTCACTTCCTGCTGGCAAGAAATTCCACCACAGGAATTTCCCTAAACCCCCTGTCCCCCGTGCCCCCACCACATACCTTGGTTGCCAGCAACCTGGTCAGGTAGATCTCAGAAACCATCTTGCTGCCTTGGTCACTGGATTCTTACTCCTCATTGCTTTTCCAGTGTTTCTTTATGACTCTGCTATCAAAGCTCAAGCTCCTTCCCTACATGCCTGGAACTCTCCTCTCACTCTATTTTCCTTCTGTTCTTCTCTTTTTACCCAACTTTGTCATCCTTTGAGTGGCCTCTCCTTTCTTGCGGGCGAGAAATTCCACCACACCCCCAAACCCCCTGTCCCCCGTGCCCTCCACCACATACCTTGGTGGCCAGCAGCCTGGTCAGGTAGATCTCAGAAACCATCTTGCTGCCTCGGTCCCCCTCTTTTTGGTCTCCATGCTCGTGGTTCTTGACCAGGTGCCACATCTTCACGCCGCTCTCCAGGTCGGGGGTGATCATGGGCGTGCGCGAGCGGAGGCTGTCGGGGCTGCCCGTGTAGCGGATCATGTTTTCTGCAGAGACACAGATTCCAGGGGTCCCCACCTGCCCCAGCAGCTCTCAGGGTTGGGGTTTTTCAGGGATCATGCTGGTGACATGCCACCAAATGGGTTTTTCAAAGCGTTGTCTGCGTGGCTAACTCAGCAAAGGCAAGTGATGCCGCCAAGCCAGGTGTGTGATGTCTACACTATTAAATTAAATGTGGTTCAAACACTTTGTCACTGTAGAAAGACTCCAAATATTTTAGAAGGCAAAGAGCATAGAAAAAAGGCTTTATTGTCTAATTCTTACTATCTTTTATAAGATGTTCTGATACAGACTTAACATGGTTGGAAAATAGGAATGACACCTCTCTAATTCCACTGGTTAAACCAGAGAAACAGCAAAACCACCTGGAGAAAGATTGTTTTGAGAAAGGAGAGTTGTTTGCCAAGATTGTTTTGAGAAGAAGCTTTCTTGAGAAATTTTTCTTTGGGGGAGAAAGTTAGCAGCTGCTAGCAGGCTAAAATCTCTCAGACCCAGAAATATCAGGCCCACAACACTGATTTCCAGTTGTCCATAATCTTTGCCTCTTATCATGTTCCCTGGCAAGTGGCATTGTCAGTGTCAGACACTTCCCAGGACTGGTTCAGCGGGTAGCACCAGTTCCTTTTGGTAACCAGTTCCTTATGTGACTGATTTTCCTGTATTTTTTATCCATGCCATGCCATGCTGCTTGACATAAAAATATTGATGTCTCTAATGAGATCTCTTATTTAGCTCCTCATCCCCAGATTTAGAAGGAGCTGCCTCCCCTCCCTCCTTGGCATCAAAGCAAACAAACAATTCCTGCCCAGCCATCCTCCACACTCCCTGCTCCAAAATCTTGTTTTGACAGAAATCAGCCAGAACCCCAGGTGGACACCCACAAATTTCCTCTCTAAGACTTTCTTTTAACCTCCAAATTTTACCTCTCTTTGCCTCTGAGCGATGGCACAAGGCATTCCCCTCTCCCTGACCTTCCAGCAATGTTGCCTTTTCCAACCATAATTATCAGAAGTGTTGCACCTTTCTGTAGCAAGATCTGAATCAGCCTCATTAATGCATTACCAATCTCTACATATTAATTATCAGATGGAATATCCTTTTTCTCTCTGGATGCTGTTTTCTTAATTGCAATTAACAATCACTTTTTGACCCACCACATCTTCTCCTCCCCCTGCCTCCTTCCCTATTCCCTCCTCCTGAAAAAATCAAATGGCAAAAGAATTAAAGAAATCCAACAGAAATTAACCCCCCTCAAGTCTTCCTTTCCAAAGGTCACCGTGTCTTTCAGTAATTGCAACAACATGGCAAAGAGGATGAATATTAATAAGGCCTCATGGATCATTTATGTCCTTGGAGAAAGTGGAAGGGGCCACCTCTGGACATTGAGTAACTACACTTTCCCTTAAGATAAAGGGAGCAAGAAGGATTTCAGATGCTTTAACAAATTAAAAATATGAATAAAGTGATATGACAGCTGGTTGGAGGGGGGTTTGCAGCACTCTGGTTGCACATTAGGGATGTTTTGCTTTGCTGTCCAGCATCACCTGAGTGAGACACAGACTGGATGCAGCTCCAGTGCAGGGGAGGAAGGTGTGGGAGGGGGTGGGGGACACTCAGGAGGTCCCACCTGGTGTCCCTTTCACAGTTGTGTCACCCTCAGCTGTCTCATGGGGACAGTGGGAACAACTGCCCACTGCTTTGAGATCCGCTGATAAAGAGCTCAGACTCTGGGAGTGACATTTGGAAGGCAGTTAATTACACAAACGTAGCCCTGAGTTTTCAGCCTTCTGATGTTTTCCTTCTTGGACTGGAAAGTTCTGCGTTGTAACAAAAACAAAGACTGATATTTTGTAAACATGCATTCCTTTCCAGGAGGAAGGACAAATTGATAGACTTCTAAGTTGACCATTGCGGTCAGAAGGGTGTGACTCTCGTCCCCCAATCCCTGAACAAATTCAAAACTCTATAAAAACCCCAAATCATAATAAACTTCCTTTTTCTCTCCTCACTTCTCAACTTGACGGGTGAGTGTAGTTCTTTCACGTCCTCTAGTGACACACAAACTCCTCCTTTCATTAATGAAGGAGGAGAACTTCCCAAGAGCAACCCAACCACTTGGATCACCAGTTTGAACAAGACACCAGAGTTTTTGGATGGCTAAATCCTCTCCTCCTGCCTCATTTCACCAACTAATCATCTGGTGCTCGGGGTTTGGTGACCACTGTGACATTTGGGATCTCTTCCCAGTGCTCTCCCAGTCCATCCCAGCACACAAACCCTTACCATACTTGCTGGCTGACGTCCGGGACACCGTGGAGTTGTTGACAGCATTGTAGGCAGTGACTTGCTTGGAGACCAGAGCTACCACAGATCCATCTGGGACCTGCAGGAAAAAAAAAAGTACTCAGTCAATAAACTTCTGAAAAGTGGCTGAGGACCATGCCCAGAGCAGAACGAGCTGCAGATCAGTGTCTCTGTAGGCAGGGGACAGCTTGCCCTCAAAGTTTCAGTTGTTTTCCTCAATTGTTTTCCTTCAATTGTTTTCAGTTTAGTTGGTCTAGTAAGAAAAAAGGGACAAAATCTGGTGTCACACAGCCAGAATCCTGCACTTGGACAAAGGGACGACTGGTGACAAACAGACTCTGCTCCATTCAGACCCTGGTTCAAAGCCCAGTGACGACAATGTGAGTCACTGAGTCACTTGGGCTGGAAAAGGCCTTTAAGATCATGGAGTTCAACCATGAACTCAGCACCACCATGTTCACCACTAAGCCATGTCCCCAAGGGCCACATCCAGAGGCCTTTTAAATACTTCCAGGGGTGGTTTTTGCATTAACCTCAGTAAATCTGACAATAGGTTCATCCCAGGGAAGCTCTTAGGCAGAGCAGGGGCATGAGAATAATAAAATCATCTGAGCTACTTCAAACAGGCCTGGCTGTCCCATTAGGATGATAAAATCGATGTGAAATGTTCCTTTCCTTCCTCCTGGATGGCAGGTGATAGCTGGGAGCCTGGTTCAAAAATCCCTGTCTACATTTTCCACTGTGATCCTGTCAAACCTCTCACCCCTCCCTGTGACAAACACACTGCTGGACTGAAGGGACTGCCACAACTTCCTTCTTCTTGTGGTGTCAGAGGGTCTCAGATGTGGAAAAGCAGCAGGTTTGGATGGCTGATATCCAGGATGTCACAGGACAATGTTTTGAGGGACCCACAGGATTTTTTTAAAGGAGCCAGACTTTCCATTTCTACCACAGGGCCAATCATGTGGGTCCCATATCAGAAATGTTAACAAGCCCGTGGCTCAAAAGAGCCATATCAGGGACATCTGTGATAAATAAGACATCATAAAGAGGAGATGGGTAAAAAAAAAAAAAATCCCTTCTAACGACATCTAACTCTTGTCTGTGTAATAATAATAATAATAATAATTAGCACTTGCATGGAGTTTTTCATCTTCAAAGCACTGTAGAGGCTAATTAAATAGCCCCTCAGCTATCACGGAAGGCAATTATTGGCTCTTTGTAGTTTTAGCCCCACACCACAGATGGGGAAACTGAGGCAAAGGCAATCTCAGTGTCTGTCCCAGCATGCTCCATGTCAGCCTTCAGGACAGCCAGGAAAATTATAATTCCTGAGGACCTGGCCCAGCTCATCATACAGCTGGGAGCTCGTTGCCTGAAGCAAAGAAAACGTGGAAAAAAGCACAGAGAAGGAAGAAAATTATGCCTGGTTTGTTGATGAAATAAAGCAGGAAACGTCCTTGCTCTGTCTGGGGAAAAAAAAAATCAGCCAGCAATGCTTCAGTCATTCTGAAGTAAAAGTTTTGTTTCCTTTTCAAATTATTGCTTGCTGCCTCCTCAGGTCAGCTCTTAAGTGACAAGAGAAAATAATCTTGTTATGAAACAGAGATTACTGAGGTGTGATGGAGGAAACGACAAAATCATCAGCATGGGATTAAACTTAATGAGGTCTTTTTGTTGATGTTTTTTTCCAAAGGAGAAAACTGACCAAAACTCCACTTTTTTCATTAAATCTGCCACTTGTGTAAGACATTTTCAGACATCTCTAACTCTCCCTTATGGATTTCCAGGCCATGCAGGGATGAAGGGAAGCAGAGCAGGTCACCTGGACCAGGTTAAGGATCAAAAAGAAGAGTTCCTTGTAATAACAACTCCACTGCTCCATGGCCTCCAGCAATGCTGTTTTCCACCTCCTTTTCTCCAGTCACCAAGCCTCCCTCTTTCCATTTTTCTCTCTTCCATCCTTCTGAACTCTGCTTGCACTAAAAGGCCATGGATACATTGGAAAAAGGGGCATGGAAGGTCTTGGATTTGTTTGTCTACATGAGAAATGTCAGCTTGTGTTGTCCTCATTTCCTCTTCACCACCTCCACTCACCAGGGGTGTCCTTGGAGAGAGAAAGAAGATTTTTTTTCCTACCCTTGGCTTCCCCTCTGGCATTGTTCAGGATAATTGGGACAAGCACAGGAGGGATGTGCTCAACGTGGGGGTTCTGCCCACTCAACCATTCTTTACCTCTGCATCTCACAACAATAAAAATCACAGAATTTTTAAGATTGAGAAAGGCCTTTAAGATCATCAAGCCCAACTGTTCACCCAGCCCTGCCAAAGCCACCACCAACCCATGTCCCCAAGTGCCACACCTACAAGTTTTTGAACACTTCCCTGGGAAGGAAAGAGAATAACATTTTGCTTTTTATTCTGTCAGAAAGAAGACCAAACTCCCACCCAGCCCTCTCCCACAGGTACCTGGTAGTGTGCCAGAGTGTTGAGCCTCTTCCAGTCATTCTCTATCTTGGTGGTGATGTCCTCATCCTGCAGGATCATCCTGGCCCCGCTCGCCTGCCGCCACTCTGCAAGGGGCAAATGAGACACTGCTGCCTTTTTTGTTGTCAACAAAGGTGTTGCCTTTTCCCCAGCCTGGAAACGAAGCTCGAGGTAATTTTAGTAAGGAGGTGATATAAAAGCAGATCTTTATTTCAAGGCCTTCAGGGACAGTTATGGAGAGACGTCCACAAAAGTCCAGCCCTCCCAGCGGAGAGTATATTTTTATAGGTTTTAGGAAATTAGTATAATTGATAAAAAGCACCAATTAGGGGGACAAGTGGTCATGTAATTCCATCCCCAAGTCAAGCCCCTTCTCTGGAGTCCCCCCCTCAGCACTAATTGTATTTTTTCCATGACAATGTATCTCCAAGAGTTATTCTCAACCTTGGGTCCAAGGAAGAGCCAAGATAGCACAGGGCTCCTCCTGGGGCTGGGGGCTCTGGAATTTGTTTTGTCTTTCTGCCTAGGGAAAGGCCATGGAAAATTACAGGGAAAACTAGCCACTAATACAACAGGCTACAGAGCTACCAATATATGTGTGAAGAATACAGGGAACATATAAAAGAAAAAAAAAAAAGCAAAAACCAAATGGCATCACAGGGACAGAGAGCCCTGGCACTCCCTGTGCCCAGAATCCATGTGGACACAGTTGTGTGGACACACCTTTATCACATTTACACCCTGATTATTCACAGTGCTCAGCTTTTAATTTACTCACAGCTCTGCTCGTGCTCCAGCATGGCTGTTCCCATCCCCAACCTGTCCTTGCCTGTGTTTGTCACCCCATGGGACAGGAGTAAATGCCTCCTGTTCCAGGGAGAGAAATCCTGGTCCTGTTCCTTTGGCAGCACAGACAGAGCCTTCAGCAGTGCCTGAGATCCCTGTCCCTGCCAGGACCCAGCCCAGAGAGGGCACAGCAGTGTCTCAACCTGTGTTGGGCTCAGCTCATTCCCATTGGTGCTCCTAAAATGCTTTTTGCATCTCAAATCCACATATGGGCAGCAGGAAGCCCTTAGGTACATAGCAATGCCCACAGATTTTTGCTTTTTATATATTTTTCATATGTATGTAACTCTGTAGATTACTATTCCATAGTTACATAGCTCCTGTGATTTTTCCTGCCCTTCTTCTTAGATTTTTAGAATAGCTAAGCTTCTAACACATTCCTGAAATACTATTTAGTCTCATTTTCAAGAAGAGAACCTACAAGAGGAATATTTTGCTTTCCAGTCAGAATCTCAGAAGATACAACAAGAAATGGGGCAAAGGAGCCCTGGACCAATTCCAGTGGGGCAGTACCCAGGGAAAAATTACCTAACCAGCTGCTCTCCTAATTGGCCAATGTTTGTTAGATATGATAATTTGTTGGATTTCTAAACTTGTAGAAAGGCAATACCAGGTATACCCATGACCACTGGGACACCTGGAAGCTTCCAAAAAAATGGCCTGCTTTTTATTTTACTATTTTAACGCTGTTGCAAGAGTTTTGCTCTTTTGATATTAGGCAACAATAGCAGAGGCCAGGGACAGATCCAACCTCTTCTCCCTGGAGGATGTAAATTTTACAAGCCTTCAGCACCTGCCTGTGGGCAGAAGAGCTCCTGTTTCTGCCACTTCTCCAGACTCCATCCAGGAATGATGAATTCCTGCAGCACTGGAGCAGCCCCTCACTTCCCAGGGTGCATTTTTTGGGTTTTTTTTTTTTTTTTGGTCAAACCTTGAAGAACACTCCATAAAATGACAGAATCAATAAAGTTAAAAAAGACTTCTAAGACTGCAGAGTCCTGAGGAGGGAAAGCCACAGCTTTGCCCACAGAGGACTCACAGACTTGCCTAAAGCAAGGAAAACATAAACATGACCAAAAAAGGAGAGGAATTCTCTGTCAGGGAAAGCTGTGCCTTCATCACGGGCAGCCTGGACCATTCAAAGCTCTCCTCTTGGTTGTCACATTTCAGTCACAGTGACCCAACCAAATACAGCTCAGCCAGAGCCACAGCAAGAAGTCCATTCATTTGCAGGAGTTAATTAAAATGAACTCTTGGATATGGAGACATCACCTGCCACCCTTGCTTGTTTTTCCTAATATAAGAAGTGCAAGGACCGTTGCAAATTTCTTTTGGTTTCAGCACTTTCCTTATCACATAATTAAAATGCAATGGGAAAGCTGCTCTTGCCTTTATTATTCATTTAAATTAGCAGGGAGAGGTCAGCAACTGTGTTTATTGCTGGGTGTTACTTTGGCTGGAAACACTCAGGGTGAGCAAAGGTTGTGTTGGCTGAGCACTGATCCTGAACTGCCCTTCAGCTCCTCACCTACATCACCCTGGGAGAGGCTGAGGATGATGTTCTCTGCTCATTCCCACCTGGACCAGGTTCCTGCCATCTAACAGGTCCCAGACACTGCTTAGAAGAGCAAAAAGTGCTGGAGTTTGGGCTGGGATGGGAAATGGTGCCTTTAGAAAATGCCCCACTCAAGGCCAAAGGCAATTCTGCTGTCACAGAGTGCTGCTTGTGTGCCTTCCTCATGGGGACAGTGTCACTTTGACCTCTCTCCTTCATGGCTTTGCATGTTACTGTGGTCCTTTTCTCCCCTGGCTCACCTTTGGAGAGACACACACTCGTGTTTTGGGAGGGATGCAAAAGTTCTTGGTGTTGCACTGAGCTCTGATTTGAGGGTGAGCACAGCTTTCCTCACTCTGGGCTTTATTTGTGTTCCAGGGCTGGGCAAGGTGCTCAGAGCAGATTTCCCTCTGATCCTGGGACATCCTGAGATGTTCCCTCAAGCCCTTTGTGCAGAGACTCAGGGGATTCCTGAGNAGTCAGGGCCAGTCTGACTGCACGAGACCAGGAGGAAAACCTTCAGGGCAAGGCTTAGAGTTTCCAGTTTCAGTTTTGCAGCCTGATCTCCCTGCCCAAACACAAATCACTTCACCTCTGACACTTCACTGAGCACCTGAGCAATGACAAAGGACTCCCAGTTGTCCCCAACTCTTCCTGGCCTCACTGCTCCCCTTCTCCACCAGCTCAGGGAGTCACAAATAGACCTGCAAGGAAATGCCAAAGGAATGGGAAGGGAAAAGGTGACCCTGCCATGCATCCCCACAGCATTAAGTGAACCCTGTCAGCTCTGCCCTCACTCACAGCACCCTGTCCCCTCTCTGCTGGGATCTGAGCACTCCTCTGAGCTGGCACAAAAGGACAGACACACTCCAATCCAATTTGTTACACTTCCACCTTCCAGAGAGAGGGAGGAGAGGGGGAGGGAGGTAAAAATCCCATTAACTTTATCAAGCCTTCCAATCAGGAGCAGTGGTAAATGCAAACTCAGGAGACAGCTGCTGTGAAGCCTTTATATTTCATTCAGCAGATAGTGTATCTTTTTATTGCACGCAGGAATTACTTCTTCTTTGCTTTTTTTTGCTTTTTTTTCTTTTTTTTTTTTTTTAAGAAACAACCTTTCTGTTCAACTTGACTGGGAAAAAGGAAATTCCAGGGGCCTTTGACAATGAGCTGCAGCAATGTCTGGCTAAGGAGTGACTCTGAGGGGAGAGGGAAGATGGGGAGATGTCACCCTGCACCTCAAATCCTATAGAAAATGTTACACCTCCCTCGTGCCTTCCCTCTGATCCAGCTCTAGGAAGAGAGGGCAAACTCAGCTCTGTTTCTGGGTTGGAGAAAGGGCCATGGCTGGGAATAAAAGTTTATCTCAGAACATGGAGCTGAAAAATGCCAGAGAAATAATTCATCCTGTATGGAGTGAATCATCAAATCAGAAATGTTTTGGGTTGGAAGGGATCTTAAAGATCATCCACTGCCACCCCTGCTATGGACAGGGACACCTTCCACTGTCCCAGAGTGCTCCAAGCCCTGTCCAGCCTGGCCTTGGACACTTCCAGGGATCCAGGGGCAGCCACAGCTTCTCTGGGAATCTGTGCCAGGGCCTCACCATCCTCAGAGTAAAAAATTATTTCTTAAAATCTAACCTAAAACTCCACTTCTTTTAATTTAAAACCATTTTCCCTTGTCCTGACATTCCAGGCCCTTGCCTAAAGTCCCTCTCCAGCTCTCTTGGAGCCCCTTTAGGCACTGGGAGGGGCTCTAAAATCTCTCTGGAGTCTCCTCTTCTCCAAGCTGGGCACCTCCAGCTCTCCCAGGTTGTCTTCAGGAGAGATAAATGCAAACTGTCTGTCCTACCCTATATATAATAAAGTCAGACCCAGTTTAAATGTTTAAATGAGCCCCACATCCCAGCACTGCAGGGCTGGGGAAGAGGTGAAATCTCACCTGACACGGGCCACAATGAACCTGAGACAGCAGCACTGAGAGCAAGACAAGCCACCACCTCAGCCCTCCCTTCCAAAAAAGCATCCCAAACCCAGGGAAGAACAAACACCTCAGCATGAAACCACATTCCTGTTTTGCCACCCTCACACCCAAATGTTTTCCCAGAAATGGGCTGTTTCATGGGTGGAAGAGATCTTTTAAAAATGATAACAAAATAACAAAAATCACCACAGTGGAAAGAAACCTTTAATCAGAGGGCTGAAATTTGGGGGGGGGGGGGGGGGGGAATTGGACTAAAAAACGTAACCTCAGGGTGTCCAAAATAAAGGTTTTCAGCTGACAACCCCCTCCAGGAGTTGCCTGGGCAACTGCCAAGCGTTGTGACATTTGCCACACGCACAAGTCCCTCTGCCTGCAGCTATCCTGCATTTAACAGCTCAAAACAACTCATTAGCTTGTTTGCTCTCTGCCGTGTGAGCAATCTGGCCTGAGTGCGGACAGAAAGCCCAGAAAATGGTGATGGGAGCAGGAAACGATGCTGCTGTTTGAAAGCCACGGGTTTCAGGGCCAGATTGCAGCCATCTGCTCTGCCCTGCTCTGCTCCAGCCCCTCTGCAGCCCTCCCTGAGCATCCAGCTCCTGGTGCTGAGAGCTCTGTGAGGATTCCTGAGGGCCAGCAGTGCTTTCTGCTCTCTCCTTGCTGCCTTCAGCAGCTCTGAAGGATGCCAGGTGCCCACGAGCATCATTTCCTTGTGGAAAAGCTGGGATGGAGCAGTGGTTTGGGGTGTGGATCCTCTTGTTCCTGTCTCACCCACGCCAGCCCTGCTCCTCCCACCTTGTTATCTGCATTTCTGCTGGTGAGCCTCTTCTATTGGATAAGGGGGCTTTATTTGTATTTTAATTGTTTTTTACCCCAACTGCCTCATCAGTACTCCTGGACAGAGGTGTTCATTAGTCAGTCTGTTCTCTGAGGGGTGCACGTGCTCATGCCAATTTTCTGGAACTTTCTGCTCCTCAGCATCACTCAGGAGGTTGTAAAATCACAGACTGGGTTGGGTGGGAAGGGATCTGAAAGTTCCAACCCCTTTCTATGGACAGCTTCCAGCAGACCAGGTTTCTTCAAGCCCCTGTTGCAGTCTGGTCTTGAAGAGGTCAGTATTTCTTAAAACAGCAGCAGTTCTGGATGCAGAATTGTCAGGATCCAGCTGGGACCCTGCACAACATATTTCTGATTCTCAGAACTACAGCAGAATCCAATTAATCCCTACTGTATTTACAATATGCAGGTAAAATTCCTGCATCTCATTATGAATCAGAATCAGAATCATTAGGTTGGAAGAGACCTCCAGGATCATCGAGTCCAATCCAGCCCTAACACCTCAACTAAACCCTGGCCCCCAGTGCCACATCCAGTCTTTCTTTAAACACATCCAGGGATGGTGACTCCACCACCTCCCCAGGTAAACCATTCCAATACTTCATCATTCTTTATGTAAAAAACTTTTTCCTAGTATCCAATCTGTATTTCCCTTGGTGCAGCTTGAGACTGTGTCCTCTCATTCTGTCAGTGCTGCCTGGAGAAAGAGACCAACCTCCACCTGAGCACAGCCACCTTTCAGGGAGTTGTGGAGAGTGATAAGGTCACCTGTGAGTCTCCTTTTCTCCAGGTTAAAGAACCCCAGCTGGACTCCTGGACTCATCCTTCATCTTCACAGCAGAACAAACACTTCCCAGTCACACCCAGCCTGAAATCTGAAGGAACTGGGCTCTGTGGGGCCCCAGACAGGTCAGGAGATGTGGCTGTGAGCCCCATTCCTCTGCTGTGCCCTGGCACCCTCACTGATCCCACCTTTCACCATCTCCTTCTCACTCACAGCAGCTCCAGAGCTGTGGTGGGTCCTTTCTGGATGATGTACATGCTCTGCTCTTTATTGCTGCTGGTTTTGGCAGCTTGTTTCGTTATTCTAACTGCCTTTGATGAGCAATTTCTGTCAGGAATTCCTCCCTCCCCTGCACATACACACACACACTCAGACACTTAACTTTAATCCCTGACCTCTCATTCCTGCCTTCATTACTGCTGTGAATTGTTTCTTGGCCTCAGTCCATTCCTTCTCCTTTTGGTTCCTCTACAGCTCAGCTGGTTTTATAGACTCCATCATTTTCCAGCCCAGTCTCTTTCACTGAAGGTCACTGAGGGCAAATTCTGGCAGATTCAGTCACAATGGACTCCCCAGCCCTCCACCAGACACATCAGCAATGCCCTGAGCAGATATTTCTGCATTTTTTTCTCCAGGTGTGATGCCACACCTGCCTGCAAACCCCAAATTCAGACACCCACTCCTCCCAGCATCCTCACTCCAGGTATCCTTTTTCCCAGGGGTCTTTGGCAACAGAAAAATTAGTCCCACTCACTCCTTTTCCAGAGCCTTGCCCAAGATGAATTCTGTGGGCAGAAAATCAGGGCACTGGCCTTTTTAGGTCCTCAGGGCCAAAGATTTCCTAAGCCAGGAAATCTGTTTTCTGCAGCTGCATTAGTGAAACTTTAAGTATTTTCAGAATAAGCTTGAATATTAACATAACAAGCAAATTATGAGTGTTTGCATTTGTCAAGGTGTTAGACAATTTGAGTCTTGAGCTTTCCAGGCTAAACATGAATTTGCTCAGCAGTGCTGGGTGTTCAGAGTTTTTACTGTAACAGTTACAGCACAGAATTTAAAGTTCTTATGCTGCTCAGGAGTATGGGGAGGCATTTTGTGTGTCTGACAGTACAGGATCCTCACTGTTCTGTCCTGCAAGATCTAATATCATTTTAAGGATAATACTTTTCAGAACCTGAATAACAAATGATTGGTTTTGTCCATCAGCCTGAGAATGTAACTGCTTCCAAGGAAGCTGGCAAAGGATAACTAAAGATTTTTAATTGTTTCTCATGCTTATCTATATGGAGTTCTTACTTTGAAAAAGTATTTTTGAGCTTCAATCCAATACAAATATGCATTTGTATTGTTCCATGGGGTTTTCATACAGTGAGGTTTGGTGGAGAAAAAAGGAGAAAGACCCCAAAAAAGCCATTATTATCACCATAATGTCCCCTCTGCCCTGTCACTGTGTGTGGATAGAGTCATGGTTGGCATGTCAATTCTTTCTAGTGGAGCTAACAAGCAATTTACAAGTTCCCACATGAAGCTGTTTTGAGAAGGAGAAGTCCCTTTAACAGAACAATCTATTCTGATGGGGAAAAACAAATGCACCTGTAATAACAAGGGATTTGTCCCATGAGAACTAATAAAGAAAATAAGTAAACAATCTGAGAATAGATAGATTTGGTGGACAAGTAAAACATCTTCTGCTAACCAATGGAATAAATAACAAGAAAGCTATTAACCAATTAGAAGTTACCCTCGAGGTTTGTGAAAACCATATAAAAGACAGAATGAGGCTGTAACAAAGGAGTTTTCCGAACTTTTATGGGGTCACTCTATGTGTCATGACCATCCCAACAACAACTGTGGCTTCTCTGCCTTGCAGGGGGTGTGCAGAGGGGCCCCAGGGAAGAGTCTGGATGGAGTTTGGCCACCTCCCACCTCCCCTCTCCCCTCCTGGCCAGGAGGATTCTCCTACCCAGGTCCATGTCAGCAGCTTTGGGCCGGTGGGAGCAGGGCACATTCTTGAAGATGGCATCCAGGATCTTCTCCTTGACCTGTGTGATGGTGTCACAGTTGAGGATCTTCACGGGGATCTCGGGGCTGTTCACGTTGTCAGGGTTCACACAGCTCAGCACCTGAGAGAGAAGGCACCACAGTGAGATTTCAGCATGGCACCAAAACCCTCTGGCTGTCCCCCCTCGTGGTGTCTGCATCCTACAAGAGGGGTCTAGTGCAGCAATGTATCTGAATAACTTAGGCCACAATGTGCTCCAGCCAAAAAAACCAGAAACTTGTAGTTATTCTTACCAACCCTCAGGTGTTGCAATATCAGATACACAAAGGACAAGGCCAACAGCAGAAAGTCAGGCAGGAAAGTTCTATTTTAATATTTCTGACTCTATTTATATACACCTTTTACAGAAGGCAAAAGATTGGCTACACAGGTTGCCACCTCTCTGACTTTGTAGATGAACATCACCATCAATCATATTTCTCCTCCCAGAGGAGAAATATGTAAGCAAAGTAGGTAATTCTAAATATATACATAGTTTACATGAAGCTGGGTGAGAATCTTCACTACAAAATTGCAAACACTCACAAGGCAAGAAAACTTAGGGTGACACTCAGGAATTCGTCGAGGTTATTGAGACATAAACAGCACTAAATTAAGAAAGAAGGGCCTGTGTAGCCCTGGTTTCGTGCCTAAAATGTTTTAGTTCTCTGAAATTCTTTTCCCAAGAAGTTTTCTGTAAACAGGAGAAATGTTTTTGTAAACTGTACCTAGGTTTTCATTCCTTTTCCTAAGAGGGACTTGATCTCCCTCTGCTCTGACCAGTGTGACTGAAGAGGTTTGTCTTTGTTTCACCAATCAAATTGGTCTGTGTAGAATAGTATAAAAGAGAGACACATCCCAAAAATAGAAGAGTCATTTTCAGCCTGCTAAAGTCAAAGCCTTTGTCATTGTAGTGTAAATCAGGGTCAGGCCTGAGAAACAGAATACCAAGGATGCAAGAACTAGATAAAGGAGGATAAAGGTGATGATGGACTGTGACCAGTCGTGTGTCCTGAAGGATGTGTGCTGAACACATGGACACTATAGAGCTTCCAATCAAATAATGTGTGACTGTGTGAATGGTAGACTTAGAATGTATAAAAATAGCTTAATGTAAACAATAAATGGCTTCTGCTCAATCATATTGGTTGGTCATGTAGAGGTCCTGAACTCCTGCAGGCTAGGGCATAAAAAATGGTATTCCAAGGGTATTTCCTCCCTCACACAGGCACAGAGGTGTGGTTTCACGTGGGGGTGTCTTCATTGTATTTAATCATGGAGTCAGAGAAGGGGTTGGGTTGGAAGGGGCCTCAATGATCACCTCATCCCACCCCCTGCCACAGGCAGGGACACCTTCCACTGTCCCAGGTTGTTCCAAGCCTCATCCAACTTGGCCTTGAACATTTCCAGGGATCCAGGGGCAGCCACAGCTTCTCTGGGCACCCTGTGCCAGCCCCTCCCCACCCACAGTAGCAGGTGGTCCCACATTAGGAAAGGATTTGGGTTTCACCCCTTGTGTTACTTATAAGGCAAAAAACCAGAAACTTTGATGCTCTTCTCACCATAATTGGCCAGGTTCCAGCACAAAGACACCTGTTAGATAGTTAGATAGACCTCAAGACCTGGAGCTATTTCTATTGGGCAAGATGCCAAGAACCTCTCCTCAATCCTTCCATACTTAAAGGAGAGCAAAAGGTGGCATTTTCGGGGTGTTGTAGCAGATCCAAGAATTCTCCTTGTCCCTGGCACGGCTTATCTCTCTTTTTGTTTTGTATAGTTTGTTATTTTCACCTCAATTAAAACATTTTTTTGCTTTTCAAATACCTCCAATCATGCTGTCTTGCTATTTTTTGCAAGCCATTTCTGAGTCTGCTGGTGACCCTCAGAGGGCACACACCTCCAGCCCCAAGCAGATTCCATCACCCACCCTCACAGGGCAGAATTTCTTTCTTAATACCAGAAAACCCATGAACACCAGCTGAGGTTCTGGTGCTTTCAGTAAAAAAAAGTTCATTGAGATGTTAAGGTGACCTAATTTAGGAGTCGCCTCCTCGCATTGCCACCTGGTTTTGATAATCCCAGTGAAAAGCTTTACATTTGTCCATCTGCACAGCAGACCCTTCTCAAAATAATGTTATTAATCTGAAATGCAGGACTTCTTAAAAAATGAAACACAAACCGACACCAGCAACCTTTGCTTTCACATACAGAGGGAGAAAATCAACCCAACTGGAGAGGCCTCGCTTTTCTCAGAAGGAAAATTTAATTTTCTCTGCTCTGTCCAAGAGTAAATGCAAAGCATGTGGTGAGGGGGGATACCTTAAACACAGAGTGTTTAACAGCAACCTCCCTGCTAACCCTTGGCCCTGTTGACCATACTGCCCATTTCTGGTCGCACAAGTGTGAAGTCTGTAAAGCTTTATAAACTTAGCACACCTCTGCACTTGAAAGGGGTGTTCAGTGATGCTCCAGGCTGTACACGGTCATTAAATGTCCCTGTGGCACTTTTACAAGTGCAGATATGTTGTTTTTTTGTGCCTTAGACAAGTTTTTAACTAGATTTAAATTCCCTCCTGTAGCATGCAAGAGGTGCTGGACTGCCCTTCTGCTGGACTTTCCATCTTTGCCTTCTAAAATGCAGTGGGAACCCAAAAACGGGGTGAAACCCTATCAGCCTAATTACACACTGCCTCACCAGGCTCCCTTTGGTGATGTTATGCTCAGATAAGAGGGACTTGTGAAGATTTCACTTACAAACAGTTCTGTGATCTCGCTGGATGAGAGGGGAGATGTAAATAGGAGATATTGATTAGATCGTAATGCTATTATTTGCATGTCACTTCCAGAAGTATTGAAAATGCATCAATTCAGGTCGTAACAACAACACAGATTTACAGTTCTGGGGCATCTTTCATCTCAAAGGATTACAGAATTGCACATGAAAGGTGCTGTTGAAATGAATCCAGTGTTGAAGGTCATTAGTTGGTGTTGCCCTCTGCAGCTCTCCTGGGTTATGCCCAGCCTACAAACCTCTCCCTCTGCAAACTTCTTGGGCACATCCACAAAATCCCACCTGATTGCTGAGAGCCTGCACTAGTGTTTAGTTTATAGTTGGACTTAATGATCTCAGAGATGTTTTCCAGCCAAAATTATTCTATCACACCCCTGCAGGGCAATGGAGGCAGCCTGGGACAGATTTTTGGGGTCACATCTGGTTTTCTCAGGGCCAAGTTACTCCTCAGTTCCTCTCTCAGTGGTCTGAGCTCAGCTAAAATGAGCTGGTGCCAGTCAGGGGAAGCTCTGTGGTGTGAGAAATCTCCAATACAAACAGCTGGATTTTGGGTCAGTTCCCCACAGAAGGCACTTGGGGTCCTTTAAAATGATCTGAGCTGTCCTGCCAGGCCAACATCAGGGTAGAATTTTTTTCTAATTTTCTAATTTCCAATCGAAACATCCTCTCTTTCAGTTTGAAGTCATTCCCTCTTGTCTTGTCATTCCAGCCCTCTGTAAATAGTCTCTCTCCATTTTTCTGTTGGAATTCCCTTATTACAACCACTGAATCAGTTCTGGCTTTATTTCATTACTGGTGCAGAAGACCCAACATCTCCTGCAGGTGCTGACCAGTGTCCCCCACACCAGTGCCCAGCTGGAAGGGGACAGTGGTGATTTGCTCTTGGTTATCCTTGAATTTCACAACTTTAGAAGGTGTCAGGAAAACTCTGCCTGGGTGAACAATGTTCATTCACACCCTGAGTACAGTAATCCTTGCTTTTCTCTTCTCCAGCTCAGCTGGAAGAAGAAGAAGGAGTAGGGAAGGCAATTCTTCAAAGGGTTGCTCTTGTATTTCAAGCACAGGTGAGACAGATGGTCACCCCTGAAAATCCCTAAATTCCTCTATGTTCATATGAACGACTGTCCAGGGTCTCCCTCCAACATTTTAGGGAATTCAAACACCAGTTATGGAAGCCAACCCCATTCCCAGAGCACAGTGGCTTTGGCATATTTTCCCAAGGCTTTACATCATCTTTCCAGTGGAGTTTTCCAGCTGTTCTCATGTGGAGCATGAAACTTTCCTCCATACTCATAACAACCAAGCCAGAAACAAATCCCACTGCTCCAGCAGTGCTGCTCAGAGACTTCAAAACAAAATCTTTGATGTCAGCTGCTGGGGAAGAGACCCCATGATGGCCCTGGGTTGTGTTCCTACAGGACTGGTCACTCTGAGGGAAGTTTTGTGGTGTGAATCTCCTAAATGCAGTGTTGCTTCTCCACCACCCATCACCTTTGTTTGGGCTTCAGGGTCACTCAAGGATGGGACTATTTGGGCACTGAGAGGACACCAGCACTTGGCACTGCTGATCTGTCACTTGTAGCCCTGGTTTCGTGCCTGAGGTGTTTTGGTTTTCTGGAATTCTTTTCCCAGGGGATTTTCTGTAAACAAGAGAAGTGGTTTTTGTAACTGTACTATGTTTACATTCTTTTCCCTAGGAGGGACTTCTTCTTGATGTCCCTCTGGACTGACCAATGTGATTGAAGAGGTTTTGCCTTTGTGTCACCAATCAAATTGGTCTGTGTAGAATAGTATAAAAAGGAGACACATCCCAAAAATAAAAAAAAAAGTAATTTTCAACCTTCTGAAGCCAGAGTCTGTGTCGTTGTAGTGTACAACAGTGTCAGTCACTCACTGAGGTTTGTGTCCCATCTGGATGTGGGGTCAACATGGATGGGAATAGAGTGGGAGCACATGGAGAAATTATCTCCAAACCCTGCTCTCCCCACTGACTCTGTGTGACCTTGGGACATCTCATTTCTCTGTATTTGTGTTTACTGACCTTTTACTCCATCCTTGGGTGTTTTTTTTTTAAAATCTGCCAGCTCTCCCAGCCATGAGCTGTCTCTGGGTGTCTGTATACATGCAAAGCTTGGCTCAGCTAAGCCCTGCTTTCCACTAGGGATTAGTGGCATTTAAATAATAAAGGTACAGTTTGTGATTACTCCCATGGTGACTCTGGTTCTGAGTTTGAGTGGTTTTTCCTGAGACCAGGACATCTCTGCAGTTCCTGTCCCAGGGACAGAAATCCTCCTCTCACTTCTGTATTAGGCTGGAATGCTCCGTGGGGTTTTCATACAGTGAGGTTTGGTGGAGAAAAAGGAGAAAGACCCCAAAAAAGCCAAGCATAGGAAAGCACTCTCTGAGAATTACAGAATTGTGGAATGGTTTGGGTTGGAAGAAATCTTAAAAATCATCTCATTCCAGAATTTTTACCAGAATTGTAGAGCAATAGTAAATCTTTGTTCTCTGTTCCCTCTCTGCTTTTAAGGAGAAAAGAAAAAAAATCCTGACTTGAAGAATTTCCTCCTCGCTTCATCTGATAGAAAATCATAGAATTACAGAATCCTAGGATGGTTTGGGTGGAAAGGGACCTTAAAGATCATCCAGTGCCAACCCCTGCCAGGGACAGGGACACCTTCCACTGTCCCAGACTGCTCCAAGCCCCAGTGTCCAACCTGGCCTTGGACCCTTCCAGGGATCCAGGGGCAGCCACAGCTTCTCTGGGCCAGAGCCTCTCCACCCTCACAGGGTAGATTTTTTTTCTAATTTCCAGTCTAAACCTACTCTCTTTCAGTTTGAAGTTATTCCCTCTTGTCTTGTCACTCCAGGCCTCTGTAAATAGTCTCTCTTCCATTTTTCCTGTTGGAATTCCCTTATTACAACCACTGAATCAGTTCTGGCTTTATTTCATTACTCTGTATTTTTAATAAAAGATGTCAGGCAGCTCGAGAAAGGTAGAAGAAGGACAAAATAGAACAGAAATAAAGAGAAAGAGAAACGAAGAACAATCCTATTCATATTCTGCTCCTTCTTAATCTCCTTCACCAGAGCTGATCTCTGTAAATCTGCTGAGATTCCTATCGGGATATATTTGTCTGCTCTTGAGATGTAAGAGGGAGAGCTGATTATCATCAAACAGCACAAAGCCAGCAGAGGAGAGCTTTGTTCAGCCTGATGTATAATTACTACCCTTTGCTGGCTGCTTTAGATCAAGCCTAAAAGGATCGGGGAGGGGGGATTTCCTTCAGTGAAAGTGATCACTCTGTGGCTGCATTTTTTTTCCCTTTTCTGCTCATTTTCTCCATGTGTGATCAGCCCTCTGAAATTTTAGACAGCCACACATAACAGCAGAGAAGCAACACTCTGCCAATTCAGTAGAGAAGTCATGTTTTTAATATGCAAAATAAAACGGTGGCCTTATTTAAGAATTAAATCCACCCCCTCATCAGACTAGGATTCAATCAAAGCTCAGCTCTAGACTGGAGTAAAAGAACACAAAAGGGCATTTCTAGCATCAGCCTACCTGAGCTAAGGGTTAAGACAGGTCTAAGACAGGTCAAGGTCTAAGACTTGGAACTAAATGAATTTTAGGGCCCCTGCCAACCCAAACCATCCCATGACTGTGTGACTGGACACAGCCCTCAGAGGTACCTGGAGCTAAGTGAGATGCATGCCTCTCATTTGAAGGTGCAAATAAAATAATCTGATCAGTTTAGAGCATCTACTGACTGTCCTAAAACTTGGGATTTGCTGAGAATAAAGATGGGAAATAGAAAAATTACAAGGATCACTGAAGGCTTAGAAAGTGTTCCTCATCCAGCAGAGGCTTAGGAGCTCAATGGATTTAATGCATCCAGGGAAGAATGAAGGTCCACAAACACATTAAGAAGAGATATCTAATGCTCTTTAATTGATGCTCTTTAATCAGTGGGAAGAGGGTGTAATCTCAGAGCAGAAGCTAAAGCTGCACATATGCAACATGTACCTTGCACCATGCAGACAATTCCATTTTGAGGGAAATGGCTCAGTGACAGGAATTAGGTTTTTTTCCCTTGAAATCTTTAAACCAAGTTCCTTTTTCCTTTGACTTGTACTTTCTCAAGAAGGAGGGCCTGCACCAGCTCTAGAGCTGACCTGACAGGTCCCTGCACTGTGTACCTCTGACTATTTCTTCATGCTGAATTCCTCGTTGGAGAAATATATCTTTTAAATTTTAATAGTCAGCCTAAAGGCAGCATCATCCTACTAAAACACAAGAATAAACCATCCCAGAGGGTCAGCCACTGGTTTCTGCTCTCTGAATGTCCTTTAGCCAGAAGATCCTGGACAAGCCCAGGGGAAGGTGTGGCCACAGCTGTTGGAGAGGATGGAAGTTTAACAGGAAAGTTTTACAGAAATGAATGCTTAGCAGAAGGCTCTTTAGAAATGAAAGCTAGTTTTGACATAGAAGAATAAAAGAAGTTTCAAGCTAGAAACCAGTGAAGTAACAGTTACTGGATAACCCAAGTAAACAAAGGTTAAGTCAAACTGAAAGGAGGTTTTTCAGCTAGAGCAAAGGTATGTTTGACCACAAACAAAGAAAGATGTTTTTACCAAATAAAGACAAATTCCCAAGAAAAGAGGGAGACACCATAGGTAAACAGACATGCTGAGGTAGCAAGCAGAGAAAAGATTTAGGAATTTTCCATGAAGAAAGAAAGAAAAGAAGGAAAACAGAAAACAGAAAAACAACTTTAAGCTTGAACGTTACAATAGTTTAGTATAGTTACAATACTAACTTTTGTAATTGGATGGTACTAACCATAATATGGTAATAGTAGTAGTTATGATAGGCTATAGGTAAATGGTAGAGGTATTGTGTATGATGCTGATTGGTTGTATGTATTTTCTGTAAAGAAAAATATATAATGCATTGCAACCAAAACTAAAGTGGCTTCAGGTGTTGCCTATAAGCTGATGCTGACAGCTACAGGGCTTGGCTCTGGCACCCACAACCCAGGACTGCTGTTACACCATCTATGCAATAAACAGCATTTGAAAGAGCTGCCTGATGGCCCAACATCCTTCTGAGACCACCTTTGTTTCCTGCACAGAGCACTCACCAGGGTCTTGTAGTCGATCTGCTGCCGGATGAGCTTGTCCTCACTCAGAGAGTACCTGGCCTCCCCAGTGATGGAGTCGATGGGGCCCTTCTCCATCTGCTGCTTGATGGCACAGAACAGGGAGAAGAGAGGCTCCCCAGCACACTCCTGCAGGGATGGAAGGTAACCAGGTGACCATGAGTGCTACACTGCACCAGGTAGGTGTTTTCTATACAAGGGAAAGGGTTCCAGTTTCACCTTAGGACTTTTAAGGGAAGAACACCAGAAGTTTCTTTGCTCTGCTGGCAGTGATTGGCTCAATGCCAAAACAAAAACACTGATAGGTCTCTTTAGCTGTTCCTCAGAAAGGGGAATAGCTGTTCTCTGGGGCTGTTTGACAAAAAACCCACCCAAATCGTTCAATACACAAGGGAGAGCATGAGGCTTCTCAGCGTGTTCTCAAGGTGTTGCAGCAGGTGTGTGGGACCTGTCCCTACACTGAGCTCAGCTTTGTTCTTTGTTTTTGTATTATTTTCTTCTTTAATTAAAACCTTTCTGCTTTTTCAAGGCACACTCGACCATGTCGTCTAGCAAAGTTATTTAAGCCATTTTTTATGAGGTGCTGGACACCCTCAGAGATATTGAACCCTCACAGAGCTAAATACACCTGGTTCTTTGAGAAATTCAAAGAGGTGAAACTACAGGCTAGAATTGAGACTCCAACCTGGGCACCCCAGTCACTGCCTAGGTTTGCCATCCCAAACTGCTCATGATGAATACACCAAAGGGAACCAGTCTGTTCCAACAGCACAGGATCAGAGGTCACCCTCCACTCCCACAGAGTGCAGCCAACCCTTGGGCACTTGGTGGGACCCTTGGGGATGGTCTTATGCAGAGCCAGGAGTTGGATTTGATGCTACAAGGCTCCTGGGCACTTGGTGGGACCCTTGGGGATGGTCCTATGCAGAGCCAGGAGTTGGATTTGATGGTACAAGGCTCTCAGACACATGGTGGGACTGTTGGGGATGGTCCTGTGAAGTACCAGGAGTTAGATTTGATGGTCCAAGGGCACATGGTGGGACCCTTGGGGATGGTCCTGTGCAGCATCAGGAGTTGGACCTTGTGGATCCCTTCCAACTCAGCTTATCCTGTGACTCTGTGAGTGTCCTGTTATGGGACAAAAGTGTCAGTGTTCCCTGGCAATGCTGGGGCTGTCCAAGTGGTTGCCACCAGGCCAGAGCTTTGCATTGGTGGAGGCAGGTAGTGGGATGACTCCCAGATGACCTGGAAGCAGGTTTTAAAAGAAGATGGATGGTGATGCCCATCCTGGGTGTCTGGGCAGAGTCCACAGACCCCCTGAGCACTCTCATGCTGCTGGCAAACAGGAATGCTCAGGCCCAGGTGTGTCCCTGGACCTGTGTGGAGGTGACAGAAGTGTGGGGACCCAGCACAGGACAACCCCAGGCAGGCACAGCAAAGCTCTTTTCTCCCCAACTTCTCCTCACCATTCCCACTCCCTGCACTCCTTTTCCCACTCTTTTCCTCCCTTGCTGCCCTCCCTCAGTGCCATGCACCCCCAGCTTTCTGCTCCTGCCTCCCTTCCCCTCCATCCCTCCCTTCTTCCTCCCCTCCTCTCCCTCTCCTCTTGTGTCCCAACTCAACGAGCCGAGGTCATTTTCCTCTGGTGTAAATCCCAAGGAAAACAAGTTAATAATCGAAGCAAAGTGGCCCCTTTTTCAGTCCCTACACCTGTCTCCCACTTAATTAGCTTATCTGCCAGCAGCATATTGCTTCTGTGTGCCTGTCTCCTGCCCTTATCAGGCCTCTGTTCAGGCTAAGGCAAGAAGACAAGTAGCTGAGTGGGGTGAAAAAAGCCTATTATAAAAGCAGCTCTTTAGAGAGTCACCTCCTTATATCCTTTCCTTTCAGCTGAAAGCAGGGATCTGATACTGAAGTCACTGAAATTACCTTCCAGGGACCTTCAAAATTTTCCCATGTGCTCGTCCTTGAACTGGCCGTGCCTGGGGAAGGCTCAGGGGGATTGGGGTTTATTTGTAAAGCCTCAAATTGCCTGGCAGAGGTGGTTATTGTGTCCAAATGAGGATGTGAGGTGGGAGGGTATTTAGCAGCTGCAGTGGGAGAGGTGCAGAGCTCAGCTCCTTGCAAAAAGGCTGGCTCTGAGCTTGGAATTGTGATTCTTGAGGCTCAGTGTGGGTCCCCCAGGGGAAATTGGATTCCCCAGCAGTCAGTGGCAGTGCTCAAGGACTGAAAGACTTTTTTAACTACACAAATCCCAAGGAGATCTTCCAGGAGGAATGAGAGAGCTCAGGGGGTGCCTCAAATTCTTCCACTCGAGTTCTTTGACACAGCTTTGCCGATGGGTGTCCCTCCACTCCTCGTGGGGCTGTGTCTCAGTGCTGCCTCTGAGCTGGGGTGAGAGGAGATCTCCATGCACTGGGCACTGAAACTAGGGGTCACCACATGATGGAGACCTCAGCCTGCTGTTAAAAGGATGGCATTTTCCACACAGGCCTCAGTCAGGCTCTGAAATCCTTCCCATTTCAGCACTGACCCTTAGACCCCACCTCTGTACAAGAGAGAGACCAACAAGTTGCCTCTCTAACAAAGTGTCCCTCTTTGTTCTCCCTGGCTCAGAAAACAGCCCATCTCCTATTAGGCAGTGACCTCCTTCCACAGGCAAAAAAAAGCCTTTAACTTAATGTCTGGGAAGTTTTCATCCCAACTGATCCTCAGCAAGAAGAAATGCTTTAAAGCAGCTGTTTCTCCAGGCATGCTCCTCCTCTTACCTTGAGGAATTTGTAGAGGAGGAAGGTGAACCAGTTGGTGAGCATTTTTTCAGCCACAGACTCTGTCCTAAAGTGGAGAAAAAAGAGAATTGGAAATGAGTTAGTCATGCTGGTCCCATCAAAATACTGTCCTTGTCCATCCTCCTGCCCAGTGGGAAGCCTGGCATGGCACCATCAGGATTTAGCACGTCCTAGGTTCCCTGGTTTAGTTTTGGATTTAGGAAACCTGCAGGAAAAGCCTTGCTGCCCTGTTGATTCTCCTGTGGCTGCAAGTCCCTGTGGATCTGTTTTTCAGCTTCTCCAACAACAAAAAGGAGTTGACGACATTTGAGGGAATCTTCTCCAAAGAGCTCAGTGGGGGATAAATCCATCAAATCTGAGGAGCTCAGAGTAAGGCCATATGTCAAGGAGGCTGTATAAATACTCAGGAGAGACAGATCTAAGTCTCTAGGGAACAGTTATCTGGCACTGCCTATCTCACTGGCATTTGGGAGTGATTACACTCCTCAATGTGTCAATGTGGCACATACAGGGAGCTCAGCCTTCTGCCCTTGAGCACTCTGTCCTCAATCAAACAAAAAATCCATCTCAAGCTTCAGGGTGAGCGTCTTCTGCAGAAAGCTGTGCTGGCTCCAGCACATGCACTGGAGAAAAACCAAGAGAAACCAAGAGAAACTTGGGGAAACCAAGGAAAAAGAAGAGTCTCAGCCTGGAAAAATTAAAGTGGGTCCTCCTTGTCCCGGCTCTCACCAAAGCCATGCAGAGGTTTTTGCTTGTTGTTGCTGCTGCTCTCTGCTTAGAAAATCTCTTTGGGGCCATAAATGTCATGTGGGATGAACACTGGATGCAGGTGAGGTGAGAAAATCACTTCTACCAGCTCCTTTCTTCTGTCAAACTCCTCCAAAACTGCAAAAGATTCCTTTTCACAGACTCATGGGGAGGGAAGGGAAGCATCAAGTTGAATCCAGCTGCTCCAAAGAGCTGTCTGAGGACCCCACACCAACATCTAACCCAAGGCCCTGAGCTGTTCATATGTTCTGTTCTGGTGCTGCTCAGTGCAGAACTTCCTTCTCTGACTTCTCCTGATGTTTCCAGGGTCTGGAACACTGGATGTGCCTTCTTTGTTCACTGGCTCTCCTTCCAAAGGCCACAATTTATTTCCAGCAAAGAGGACTAGGCTTAGAAAAGAGCTGGAAGAAGGAGAAGGAGGAAAGATGGGATGCTCAGAGTGAGCAACAGGGGAAGGAAGACAAAGAGATGGAGAAAGGGGAAGGAAAAGGAGGAAATGAAAGGGGGAGGCAGTGCCATCCAGCATCAGAGAAGAAGCACAGGCAGGAAGCCTGGGGACAGCTGGAGGGTGGTCACCAGCCAGGCTGTAGGGCTGGATCACATCAGAGAGTCAACTGACACCAAAGCAAAGTCCAGCCTCAGCCCCTGGCATTGCTGCCTGAATGCCAGGAAGTGCCTTCTGCTCCTTTTTTGCTGGTTCTCCACACTGGGCCACGTGCCAGATGAAAAAACTCCCAGCCCAGCAGGCACCAGAGATCCCTTCCCTGTCCAAGCTGTCCATCAGAATCAACTGAGGGCCCCTCAGAGTCAGCTCTGAGCTGTGGCAAAGGCCACTCATCTCCAGAAGACTCCCCATGATTTCATGTAAGGTCCTTGAAGCAGGAGGGTTAGTTTAGTCTGTGAAATGGAGATGAATCTGATCCTAAAGGGAGAAGAGGCAGCACTTCCCTCGGCAGGGAAAGGACATTAATTACAGAGCAGTAGATTCTTAATTTGAGGTTTCCCACAGAACTGTGGAGTTTAGACCTTAGACCGGGCCAAGAAGCATCAATTCAAACTTGTTCTCTGTATGAAACCAGTTCTGTTGTCTCTCTCTTCAGCTGATTTCCACTAACCCTCAGCTCTGGGAGAGAAATGAGATCCCACAATGCAGCTGAAGATTCACCATGTATCTGTAGTTAACTCAGGAACAAGAAACAAAGCTGGAAATCCATGTCCCAGGCAGGAGATGGAAGAAGCTGACATCCTCTCACCAGGGATTTAATAGACCATATGTGTGATATTACTATAGGCCCTACACAACATGATTGGGGTTTTCAGGTCAAAAGGAAATGTAAGAATAAATTAGCATCTTAAGCATGCAAAGAGTCCAAAATAAGGAGTGAGCTTTTTCTGTCCTTGTGAAACTTCATGGAGGATCCACATGAAAATCCAGAGGCGGATTAGTTCTGTGACTTTTTATCATTGACTACTTTTGATGCCTTAAGTTTGAGCTTTCATGTTTTTCAGATTCTGTACTGCCCAGGGGTGTAGTTCTGAGCCCCATATTAAATGTTAGTCAGCTCTCTTCACAGAGTAGAGAGACAAAACTGTAGTAAAACATCCCCCACCCCCAAGTAAGCATCTCTGTATAATAAAAAAGTTTCAGTTTACCTTTAGACATTTCAGGAAGTTTAACTAAGAAGTTCTGTGCCCTTCTCATTGTAATTGGCTCAGGGCCAAGAGAGAAAAGCCTGTTGGACCTTGTCACCGTTCTTCAAATCCTCTACCTCTCCCTATTGGTGGCAAACCAAAATTTCCCTCCTAAAACATTAAGTATTTAGGAAGAAGCACAAAAGAACTAGAGGGTTTTTTGGAGTGTTTCTAGCAGGGTGTCAGAGATTTTTTCGGACACCTGTGCACAGCTTTTCTTTTGTTTTCTGTAACGCTTGTTATTTCCCGTTTATTAAACCTTTTGCTTTACAAAATACCTCTGAAGAGCAGTCTCGCTGAAATTATTTTAAGCCAATCTGCAAGGGCTGGACCCTCAGAGATTGATACATTTACACGTGGTTCATAACACTCTGGCCACGTCTTAAACTGTATACAAAACAAATCCTTTCCCAGAAGGAGACCAAGGACGACTGTTACAAGTTTTCAGGCCCAAAAGCATAAACAAGGATGGACTGAAGAGAGGAACAACAAGGATGGAACTTCATAATCTGAAGCTGTAATTGGACAATTAAACCCCAATATGCAAATGGACCAAAACTTATAAAAGTGTGAGATCTTGTGACTGTTTGTCCATTTTGTGACCATTTTGGGTCCACCACGGGTGTAGCCCTGGCCAGGCTCTTGTCTTGCCCAAGGTGTATCCTGGAGGCCTTTCAATAAATATTTACTTTATTCTCTAGCTCTGTCCAGTCTTTGCTTCAGATCAGCCTTCCCAAAGCATCAGTTTTTGGCCAGGGAGGAGACAAAACAAGACCTACACCTCCAAAGACAATCACAACCTTTATGCAGGCACAGCCTCCCCAGCCCCATCTCCCTCCATCGCCCTCCATCCTTACCTACGCAGCAGCAGCTTGGGGTGGTTCTTGCTCTCCAGGTTTTTGTCAATGAGGTCAGCCAGGAGCTGTTTGAGGACGTCAGTGGCATACTCCAGCTTGCTCTGCAGCACCGTCATGATCAGCGAGGCCACGTTGCCGCGGTCCCGCATGGAGAAGCTGCGCTGAGACTCCAGCGTGCGGATGAAGGACAGCAGGAAAACCTTGTTGTTGATCAGCTGGGCAAACAGCTTCAGCCCCTTCTCCACCCTCTCCTGACGGTAGCCAGGGACCTGCACAAGAAGAAAGGCAGTTTTTCCCCTTTCCCTCATTTTCCCACTGTCAGATGTCCTGTTGTCACACTATCTCTGCTCGCGCCCCTCCAGCTCCTCAGCTAAGGAAAGACAGGAAGGGAATCCGCACATCATCGAATGGTTAGGAAGACTGAGAAGACTCCCAGCCACATCCAGATGATTTTTCCCATAGATTGGGAAGTCTGAGAAGACTCCCAGCCACATCCCGATGATTTTTTCCAATGATTGGGAAGTCTGAGAAGACTCCCAGCCACATCCCGATGATTTTTTCCAATGATTGGGAAGTCTGAGAAGATTCCCAGCCACATCCAGATGATTTTTTCCAATGATTGGGAAGTCTGAGAAGATTCCCAGCCACATCCAGATGATTTTTTCCAATGATTGGGAAGGCTGAGAAGACTCCCAGCCACATCCAGATGATTTTTTCCAATGATTGGGAAGTCTGAGAAGACTCCCAGCCACATCCAGATGATTTTTTCCAATGATTGGGAAGTCTGAGAAGACTCCCAGCCACATCCAGATGATTTTTCCAACAATGAGAAAGTCTGAGAAGACTCCCAGTCACATCCAGTTGATTTTCCCCAATGATTAGGAAGTCTGAGAAGACGCCCAGCCACATCCAAATGATTTTTCCAGTCCTGTGTTCCTCTCTCTGAACAGCATACCCAAAAAGGATTTCCTTGCCTAAACATGTCGCCGTGCCAGGTTATATATTTTTATTTTAGTCAGACTGAAGTCTCACTCTGATTTCATGCAAAACTTCCTTCTCATTCCTGCAAGAAACCTGCTTGCAGAGTTTTGGGGTTCAGCTTTAGGGAGCTGGGAGAGGCAGAGAGAGGGTGAGTGGGAAAGAGAGCCCAGGGTGGGGTTTTGAGTAGATGAAGAGATGCAGCGAGGCAGTGCCTGAGTTGGTGACCATGGGATTGGGCCTTGGTTTGAAGAGCAAGGCAGGAGAAGGTGTGAGAGGACACCCCGAGCTCCAGCAGAACCCCTGGGTTTGGAAGCTGAGGTGTTTTGGAGACAGAGTGATTGATAAGTTTTGTGTTTCTCAGCTGTGAGAGGCTGATTAACTCATTTTTATATGGAACATTTTAGGAACTCAGTGCTGGACTCCACAGATTTCTTTCTGATCCTTCTGGCTCTAGGCAAAAAATGGAACCTAAACAGAGAACCCCAAACTTATCCCTTCACTTGCTGAAGCTGCTCCAGCCCTTGAAAAAGCTTTCTTGGAAGCTGGAGGGTCTCATCACAGGGCAACACATGTCACCAATGCATATATGAATTAATAACCACCCAAATTTGGCACTTTAATACAAAATAAGTTGGCTTGCTTAAACAGCCAAGCAGTGCAAGGCCCCTTATAGAGTCGTTACTTTTTCATTCTGGAAATTAGAGTTCTCAACTCTTTTTGCATCCAACAAATAAATTACTTCCTAAATAGATTGAGACAACCAACCAACCAATAAACCACTACCACCCATCCCGCCAATAATTATTTTTAACTCACTTGCTTGAACATTTAATATTGTCTATCCCTGGGATATTATGGAGAATTAAAACAAAATAACAAGAAAAAGTATTTTGTGCTGCATCTGGAAGCAGTTAATTAGCAAATGAACTGGAAATAAGTAAGACCTTCTCGCTGTGGGATCTGTGCTGGGGCCTTTTGCAATAAATAGCAATTTCTTCTGGGTGCTACAGAGAAGGGAGCAGAATGGGAGCTGTCTTCATGTTCATAGCCAAAGATGATGACACTGAGGGAGCTGGGGAAGCTTTAAAATGGATTAAGGGAAAAAAAAAACCAACAAAACAATGAATGGAATGAAAGGAAGAAGAGATCAAAGGTGTTGGATTGAAACATTAGCTCAGTGTGTATCTACATAGGGGGAACATCCCTGCTAAGGCCTCTGCAGGGGTCAGATGCTGTTCTGTGATCAGCTGGATGGGGTTAATGAATGCAGGGACTGAAATGGGCTGTGGGGATGGTGGAAGTGTTTGTGTGCACACGTGAGAAGGAGGCTCAGCACCCCTCGTTCCTCCTCCTTTGTTGGAGCTGCTAGTCCTGAGGGAAAGCAGCTGGATGCCACTCCAAATCTACATGGTAGTTCTGTGTAACTCAGCCCCCTGCCCAGTCCCACAAGCCCTCTTTGCTGACAGATCAGGTTTTTTTCATGTCTCTCTCCACACAGTCGGGTGAATTTTGGCTCTTCTGAAGGGCAGGAGCGGAGCTGAGCAGGTCTCTCTGATTACACAGCCAGCCGAGCCTGGGCCTGCCTGTGCCAGCTCCTGCTCCTCCTTCCAGCCACCCAAGCCCAGCCCTGGCCTCCAGAAACCTCCCAGGCCCTTGCCAGAGCCTGTCTGGAGCTCAGAGCCTGCCAAAGGTTTCACAGAGACCTCAGCCAACACCTTGGCCATGGTGAAGCTCCTGATTCTCCAGCCCAGGTATTCCTAGAGCAGAGCCTGTCCACCTGTCAGAGCCTGGAGCAGATTTCAGCCTGAACGAGCTCACCTGGGCTCCCATCAAGCTCCTGTCACCACTCAGGGAACACAGGCTCTGTGTAGACCCCAAGGTTTGTGAACAATGTCTCAGTGTGCTCCCACCTCCCTGCAGAGAGGCAGGGTGGAGGAGGAAGATGTGAGAAGAGTATGGATAGACTGACACAGTGGTTTTCTCATCTCACTGCAAACCAGAATGCAGCAAAGGTGAACCTCCCTCAGTGACAAGGGGTTATTTTTATAGGAGTTGCCACAAAGAAAACCTGGCTTCTTGGTAGTGTGAGGGTCATGCAAAGCTGGATGACACAAGCAAACATGCTCCTCTGTCATACAACAGCTCTTCCTTGCCCCTGCATGGCAGAAAATATTAAATCCAGTCTAAAACTCAAGCCACAGAACTGCTAAGAGCAAAGAGAAGCTTAACTGAGTAGACCTAATGCATATGGATTTATGACTTTCAAATAAGTGAGTGATTAGACAGAATTTAGCAGGTAACAAGTGACAGGATAAGAGGAAATGGCCTTAAAGTTGTGCCAGAGGATGTTTAGATTGGAAATTAGGAAAAATTTCTTCACTGAAAGGATGATCAGACAGTGGAACAAGCTGTCCAGGGGAGTTGTGGGATCACAATCCCTACAAGTTTTCAAAAAGTGTGTGGATGTAACACAAGGGGACATGGTTTAGTGATGGAATTGGCAGAGTTGGGTTAATAATTGGAATTTATGATCTTAGAGGTCTTTTACAACCTAAATGATTTTATGATCTAATATGAACTAAAATAACAGCAAACATTTCCCCTTTCAATCCAGATTTTTAGTGAGGCCCTGTTTCACCCCTTGTAGGACACAGCATAATCAAGTCATCACATCCCCACCACTGACACAGAATCTCTGGAATTCAGGACAGAACAGGGAGGCCTGAGAGGAGCTAGAAGCAGGAAATGTTGTTGTTTTACCTCCAAATCCCTCAGGACTGGATGATCTTCAATGCCAGGGAAAAGCACCCTCATGGTGTAGGTTCGGTAGTCGAGGAAAGGGATCCCAGCTCCGTCCAGGTCACTCGTCAGCTCGTGGATATCTGTCTGCAGCTCTGCAAAGGCTGGAACAAAACCAGAACACTTCAGGGAGCAGTGAAAATCCATATCAGCCTCACCAGGATGGGAAAAACCCCTGACTCTCATGAGCAAGAATAACGAGAGGCAACACATGGAGTGGAAGAAGGTGGATGAGAGCAGGGTCACCTTTACCACAACACAGCCTTTCTCCAGGGACACATGCCAAGGCTTTCTGTGGATTTGGAATTACCAAAACCAGTTAGGAGAGGGTGGAGAAAATCTGGACTAAGGGAAAACAGGGAAAGTCAGATTAGATCCAGACTTGAGCCACACCCAGAGGGTTCAACACTATGGTGTTTTGGCTCAAAGCTTTGTGACTGCGTGTCTCCCTTCTACCAATCTTGAATTTTGAGTCTGGGAACCCTCTAATTAGGATTTTCTCCTTACAAAGTCCTGTACCAGGGTTTAGTAGATGAGTGGAACTTGCAGCTTCAATCTTAAAAGATGTTTATTCAATTTTCTTATCTCAAGGTCTGCGTACTGCCTAACACCAGGCTTAGTGCTCAAGGTCTTTTAAAAGTTTCTAATCCAATTAACTCTTAAAACGTACTATGTTTACAGTTTTGTGCCAGTAATCACTATCGATTCTAAACACACAATTTCTACATCAAATACATCCTACCAATGTCTCCGTGCCACTGTCACAGCAGATGGAGTCGAAGAAGAAGAATAATAACTTCAGACACCGTCCAAAATTCTCCCTCTTGCTGCTATCTATTTCCATTCTAAAAACCCGAAACTACAAACTTTCACCCTGTGACAAACTTAAACTACTATCTATTTTAAATCTTTGTCATTTTCAATTCATCTATAAGTGTTGGAAGTTTTTCCCATGAGCTAAGGTCCAAGGCAATGCTTTCCTGGGGGTCTCAGACCCCCCAGGGCAATTTGAGGGGTTTTCCTCGTGCCCTGGACTCCAACATATACCAACACAGCATCATCCTGCCTTCCTCATCCTACCTTCTTTGCACTCCAGGGCCACCCTGGACTCCAAGTTGTCCATCTGCATCTGCAGGCGCTTGAGGGTGAGGTCGCTCTCCCTGGACTTGCGCTTGTAGGCGATGAGCACGGCCACGATGAAGATGATGAGCAGCCCCCCGGCCACCGCGATGCTGACGATGGCTGGCAGGCTGAGAGGGCTGTCTGGGGAGATGTACACCATCCCTGGAGAGAACTCCATGCCTCCCACACGAGCCTGGAGGGGAAAGCAGCAAAGAGCTGTGTTAAAACCGTCGGACAAGCAGGAACGCGGAGGAACTCTGTCGTCGTCCTGGCTGGGGATGGATGGTGACATCCCCAAGCCAAGAGGGGAAATATTTGGGGATGGAACAGCTTAAAAACGCATGAAATGCCAGACAGAATCACCTCTGTTGGCAGTCACCTGTGGGTCCGATATTTCTGGGTCTGAGAGATTTTAGCCTGCTGGCAGATGCTAACTTTTTCCCCCAAAGAAAAATTTCTCAAGAAAGCTTCTCAAAACAATCTTGGCAAACAACTTTCTCAAAACAATCCTTCTCCATGTGGTGTTTTGCTGTTTCTCTAGTTTAACCCACAGGATTAGAGAGGTGTCATTGCTATTCACCAACCATGTTAAGTCTGTATCAGAACACCTTATAAAAGGTAGTAAGAATTAGACAATAAAAGCCTTTTTTCTATGCTCCTTGCCTTCTGAAATATTTGGAGTCTCTCATCTTTCTTTCATGTCCTACAACAACAATCACCATGAACCCAACCACAAAGGGAATTGTGGTGGGACAAGTCACCAGTCACGATTTCTCCGTATCAGTTTGGATTTCATTCTGGATTTTTCATTCCCCATCCTGATGTGTTGTATGGGGCACTTGAGGCAGTTTCAGGGCACACGAAGAATGAGGCAAGCACAGCAGGTCAAGGGAAAGCTTCTCTATTTTAATTGTCTGACTCTAATACTTATATACATTTGTACAGAGGTCAAGAGATTGGTTACACATGTTGCCACCTCTTCAACCTGGATGGTGAACATCACCATTAATCACATTCCTCCTCCCAGAACAGAAATATGTAAACAATAGATAATTGCTAAAAATATACATTGTTTTCTTGAAGCTGCGTGAGAATCTGCACTGCAAGATTTCAAACACTTGCAAGCAAGAAAACTGAGGGCAACAGGCACTGATGTCACTTAGCCCCAAAATACATGCAAAACACAGAGCTGAAGGTGTGGTCTGATGGGTCCTAACCCCACAATGAGGCAGAGGACATCTGACCCAGTGAGTACAGTGGGACTGCAGAAATCAGAGTCACTGTTTTCTTTTGACTCTCCCACAAGACAAAACTGTACTTGGAAGCCTCTGTGATAGTGAAAAACCACCACAAACCCCACAAAGCCTGGCCTGTTCTCTTTACAGCCTCTATCTTAGCCACACATTGCCAGGGTGACTGCAGATGTTCACCAGTAGGAGCTGAAGACAGCTTTTTGTTCTCCATGTACTTCCAGAGGTTCCCAGAGCTGCTTCCAGCCTCTGGAAGAAGCTGCTGTGAAAGGGCCTTGGCTTTAACATGCAGAAAGAAACCCTTCAAGCGCTCCTGCTGCAAGCCCAACAAAATGTTCTGCTGAAACAAGTCCCTTAGAGCCCTTTTTTACAACATGAACACCACTCCCAACAGGAATTCCACAGGATACCACTGGCTTCAGGCTACTACAAGGCTGTTCAAAGCCATTTGTAGAGTAGGCAAAGCTTGAGTGGTGGGAGGAAAGCTCTGCTGACCAGCCTGAAGTATAAAAAAGTTTCTAGGGCTGTGCTGTGGTTTGGGAATGCTGGTTGTAGATCAGCAGAAAGCTGGGAAGATGCCATGCAAAGAGCTTGAAGGATGATGAGCCCCATCACTTCATCCCAGCTGAGCTGTGCCACAAAAGGCAAACTCTTGCTGCCAGGCAGAAATGCACTCAAGACCTCAGGGCTGACTGTTTCCTACTCCCACTGCACCTGACACCACTGCAGTGTGGAATTAAACTGTTTTCTTCCTCCATTGTGAGGGGTTCTCCCTCACATTTCCTCACAGTTCTCCCCCACACCCCAGCCTGGTGTTCAGCCTTGTCCTGCATCCCACTGGCTCTCAGTTAATCTCCAGCCTCCCTGGACACTTATTAATCCCAGGACTTCCCAGATCTCAGCTCAGGCACCTACTCAGGTTTCCTCTCTAGGCTGCAGAGGGAAGAAACTGGCCAAGCTGGAGCCAGCAGAAGAGACTGCAGAGCAAAATCATGAATTAATGAATTTTCCCAGGTGCTCTCCCACCCTTTCTGGGGACATGAATCTCAGTGACCTTTATCATCTCCTAGAAGTTATCCCAGTCCTAGTTGCGGCCTCAGGGAAGAAGGTTGTTTTGCTCTACCACCAGGTGTAGGCTGCTCCTCAGTGGGTCGTGGCCAAAGAGACACAACTACAACCCTTATATCATGGACAAGATCAAAATGAACATCTGAAAACACCTGATTTCCACCCACAAAGGCATCTCATGCCATTTTGGGATGGGGTCTAGAGAGATAAAATGTCCACAATGAAAAACAAAACTAATCGTAAACTCATCTGTTCAGGTAATAGTTTCAAGATGACCAATTGCCACCATGACACTGATGGCTTGTAGAGCATTTTCAGTGGCCATGCAGCTGGGGATGCAGCAGTAAAGAGTTTTCCCATCTATTTCAAGATACAAGATCCAACTCACTTATAAATCCTGAGGTTTGTTGTTGGAATGTGCCTTGTTCAACTGAGCAGGCAAACTGCTAAAATCACATCCTAGTCCATGCACTGGAAGTTGATCCCTTTTGCCCTAGACCACTGCCCCACATTGTCCCAGCAAAATTTTCTCACAGCTCACAGGCTTTTCTTTCTGTCAGTGGATCAATAATTAGATTAATTCTTTTTCACTTTCTCTTTCTCCAAGCCCTGCAGTCAGACGAGTCCATTCAACGAATATCAGACCAGACTCAAGCAACCCCAATCCCAAATCCCAGTGCAGATCCATCCTCAAAGATGGAAGAGCAGCCTGTCTCCACGGGTGGGATTTCTCTCAGCAAATATTCTGTGTGCACATCCAAGTTACACACTGCAGCATGATTCCAGAGTCAACAAAGAGAAAAAACCACTTTCAGGATGTGATCTTTGTGAGCTGCTCCTGACACCTTTGACACCGGGATGAGACGTTTCATTCAGTGGAAGTTCTCATTTCTCTCCATTAATGGTAAGGGGATCTAAGCTCCAAAAAGCAGGTGTTCAAAGCTAGGCCCAGTGTGCTCCCCTTTTTAAAGGTGGTTTCATCACTGGGAAGGTCTCACAATCCACAAGTGAAGCTGCCATGATCTGAGGGAATCTGGCTCTTGAAGAAGAAAGTCTGTGAGGCTGCAGTGTTATTGTGAGCTTTTAAAAGAAAGACAAGAAAATATCCACATATAGCCCTACTTCACTTCTTAATCCACCGAGTGGTTTTGGAGGAAGATATTTTTATCTTCCAGAAGACTGACCATGAACCCACCAAACAACAGGCTGGCCATTTTTAAGCGTTTTTAAATTTAAAAAATTAACCATGAATTTGTCCTAAATCACACTAAGTGTTCCAAATGGGCTCCATGTCAGAACCTGGTTTTCTCCAACAAAGTCTCAGTGGCCACCTGTAGGAGTTCAGGAGTTCTGAAGGAGCTTTTCCTTGTGCAAATTTGTCCTGGCCAAATAAAGTTATCCCTCTAAGGATGAGATGAATCATGCCCTGAACTTCAGCTGCTGCATTTGACCATCTCTCCATTCATTATACAGGGTCTGGTGAACTTTCCAGACTGTGTTAGATACCAGCAACCCTTCAGATATATTCCACATCTTCCCTGCAGACCTTCTCTGGCGTAGCCTCTAGTGGATCTTCCTCACATCTCTTTCTTTCCCTTGGAAAAAACTTGCCTCTAAGTATTAGTCAATCTTCTTTTTATAACCATCGCCCAGGCCTTTTATTCCTTTGCTATTTCTTTCAAATACTTAACTCTGTCATTGTGTAAAAGACAGCTGAGCCAGATCAAAAGCATGTTGACATCAACGTGTGTCATTGCCACTGCTCCCTCACTTAGAAATAAACTCTGTGTTGCACCAGTTGATTCATTCCCATGGCTCCCTCTCAGCTCGTGGCCACCTCACTTAGAAAGAAAGGGTTTGTTCAACAATTTCCTCAAGGTCAGACAGTAAATCTTTGGCAGAATCAGGAGGAGGAACTACTGTCAGTTATCCTGGCCATCAAAGAGATGTTTGTGTGAAACATGGTCCCAGCCTGAGCAGCAGAGATGCTGTGCCATGCTGGAGGAGGCTTTTTCCAGCCCTGGTTCCAGATGCAAAGTCCATCTTTGAGCACCTCCATCTTCTTCCCAGTTCCTCAGCAGTATCCCTCTTTTGACCAGCATCCTCAAAAAGGGATTGTTTCTTAATCTTTGGCTTCACTTAAACTGTCCCAAGCTGCAGCAGCAGGGGAGTCTTCCCAATTAGTACAGCCTGGCCAGATGTCCATCGTCCTGCATCCCCAGGGGTTGATTATTGCTCACCTGGCTTTGAGTTTTGCCTCCCCAGGATTGGCTTTGTCCATCCCTGACTAACCATATGTTTAATCATATCCATGAAAATGACAGGGAACATTTATTGCCGTGCTCAGAAAGCTTGGGTTTTCACACAGAGAAAATCTCTCACTTCATTATTGCTCCTCTTGGAGAGCCTTAATGTGCTTTGCAATGAGTCGAGAGTCACGGTGTGTTTGCATGGCTGGAAAGGATTATTACCTCTATTTTCCAGATGACAAACTCTGGCACAGAGAAGTTAAGTAGCCACTACGAGGGATCCCAGCAGCAAGACCCACAAACAAGACCCAAAATGGTCATCATGAACTCTTGCTTCCTAAAAGTTCCCAGGAAAAATTCTTTTTAAAGATCAAACTCTCTGAGTCTCATTGCACTGAAATAAATAAATTAATATGAGGCAGATACAGCTTTGGGGGGTGCAACAGAAAAACAGTTGTTGACAAGGAATGAGAAATACTGATGTCAGCTGTCAGCTTTTGTTTGTTCCCACCCACAGCTTGGTACAACTCCAGGGTGTTTGCTGATATGAGGTTTATCAAGCACCAGCATCAAGGAATTCAAATTATTGAGAGGAAAGTAAAAAAAGGAGTAAATAAATAAGCAGTGAGAGGAGGAGAAGCTCCCTCTGATGTAATCACCAGGTCCATTCTTCACAGGTTCCAGGAAAGACTTGTAGGACCACACTAATTTTAAAGAAGTCAAAACTCCCAAGTCCAGTCACACTATTGTCCATCCTGCTTTTTCTTTTTTTTTTTCCTCTCCTACATAAAGGCAAATTGTAGTCACCATCCTGTCAACAAAGTGATGGGGACTGTGCTGAATTTAACAATTTCATGTAGGAATATGTTACATGTGGTCTCTCATGAGCATCTAAGGGTTCATCCAGCCCATACCAAAACAGAAGAGAGGCAAACTCTCCTATTGGGGTTTGATCATGAAAGGTGTCTCACTGTCCACAAAGATCTCCAGGTCCCTTTTCCACTGTTCTACTTCTCCAAGCTACCTTTGATGAGAATATTATACCAAAAAAAAAGGGACCCTGATGTTTCTGTGAAGGCAAACAGTGATGCAAACCCCTTGGAGCCCTCTGCCAGCTCTCCAGCTCTGCTGTGCCCTCCCAAGCCACCCAGGGAGGGTCAGGCATCACTTACCATCACCTTGTGCCTTCCAATGAGGTTTGGGGACTCGCAGAGGAGCTGCACGTCTGACACGGTCACTGCACAGGGCTTCTCACCCACCAGGACAGTGTAGTTCAGTTTGGCATTGCCTCCTGCCACAGGGGGGATCAGATTCCTGCCCTGCACAGAGAGGAACATCACACCCCAAAATAACCAAATCAACGTCAGGAAAGAGTATTCTTTCCCCCTTCTGGTTTATTCCTGGGGTACAAGTGTTGGTACTGCATTTGAGAGGTGTGGATGGCTGATCCCTGACACTGCTCCAGGTTGGACAGGGCTCAGAGCAACCTGGGACAGTGGAAAGTGTCCCTGCCCATGGCAGGGGGTTGGAATGAGATGGTCTTTAAAGTCTCTTCCAACCTAAATATGATTCTATTATGACATTTGTAGTTCACCATTTGCTCACACAGAGAGGAAAAGCCAATTTAGGGACTCATGCAGAGAACAGCATGAGTGGTTACAGACTCCAAGCAGTCACAAAGGCCTGTCCTGCTCCTCCCTCTCTGCAACTGAATGAGAAATGTTTCATCTAAGTCCTGCACAATAAAGCCCTCACTAAACATAATCAGGCAAGTAAGTCAAATCTCTTTCCAAACATGCAAAAAAGCTTCTGCAGGTAAAATAATTTCTTTGCACATTCACCATGTAAAAATAGTGATATGGAAATGCTGTATCATAAAATTCCTTCTCTGTATTGTTGTGAAGTTTACAGAAATGGCAAAGGACTTGTTTGGGTTTAAACAAGGGTGAGAAGAAGGTCTTGCATGTACAAGAAAGGAAACAGAGTTGGGTATTTCACTGTCAGCCACGGTGCAAGGGTAGAAGATGTTCTCTGGTGAACAGCAGTGGGTACAAATTTAGGCTGTACACAGGAATTTATAGTTTTTATTTATGGATGTGGGCAGTGCTTGGTGTTTGCTGGTGGTGACTCTGATATGGTTCATAAGGGGCAAGGAATGGAGGAAATTTCTGGGGTGCAGTCAGGATGCTTTATGGCACAGAGGGGCAAGAGGCAGAATTTGTTTGTCCTTCCTCACCCAGTCCTTGGTCCCCATCTCACCTTCAGGATGATGGGGCTTCCAGGCTTCAGCTCCAGGATCCCTGAGGGATTGAAAACCTCGAAGATGGGGTTGGGGTAGTAGGTGAAGTTGGTTTTGTTGAGGATCAGCAGGGACTGCACATTGTCAAGGATGAAGCCAAACTCCTCCGGGCGCTCAGCAAGCTCAGACTGGTGATTGGGGTCCACAGCCAGTGCTGGGGCCTGGCAGGTCATCTCTGTGCTGTTCTGCACCTCACAGTTCTGGGGAAAGAAACACAAACCAAGGAGTGTTTATGGGAAATAGGGACCCTGGCAGGTCATCTCTGTGCTGTTCTGCACTCACAGTTCTGGGGAAAGAAACACAACATAAGGAGTATTTATTGAAAATAGGGACTCTAATAGGTCATCTCTGTGTTGTTCTGCACCTCACAGCTCTGGGAATAGAGACCCAACACAAGGAATTTTTATGGGAAACAGGGACCCTGGCAGGTCATCTCTGTGCTGTTCTGCACCTCACAGCTCTAGGGAAAGAAACACAAAATAAGGAATGTTTATGGGAAATGTCCCCATCCTTCCTGGTGGGCAGATGGCTCTCAGGGAGAGGGAGGAGCAGACCCCCATGGTTATCCTAGGACAGGCTGGGGCTCCACTGCTTCCAAACCTTCTCCACCACATCATCAAGGCTGGGCAGGGATTAGGAAAGCCTTGCTGAGGCAGGTGTGTGGAGCAGTTTGCACTTCAACAGTGCCTCCTGAGAGAGCTCAGCCTCTGTTGCCAGAGTCAGCATCTTTCCCTGACTTCATTTCGTTCTGGAAATTGAAGTTCCTTCCCTTATTTTTTGCACAGCACAGATTAGTCAAAAACCTTGCTACCACTTTGCAATTAGGTCTCACACTCTGCTCATTTTTCCAACAGCGTTTGTGCAGTGCATGCTCAGCTGTGCTCAGGATTCCAGTTTGGATATCGGGTTACCTGGAATCAATCCCAGCAAGCTGGAGAAGCAAAGACAAAGGTGAAGGTCTCAGAAAACCCTGAAGTTTGGTTCCAGATCTGCCAAAAGCCCTTTTTTTCATGTGTGTCCTTCAGGGACGAGATAATATTTCTGGAGACAAGTCATTCCCTGTTTTTTGGGCTGCAGTAGGAGATCTCAAGCTCCAGAGGTGTCAGGCAGCACCCAATCCCCACCATGGCACATCCCCTGCCCAGCTCTGCAGTGGTACTCACATTGACATGCTCCTTTCCCCCGTGCTTTGCCCGGATCTGAGGGTTTTGGATGAGGTCCAGGTGAGTTCCCCACACGGCAATGGGAGTGTTGCCACTGGAGAAGAAGAAAGGGGATTAAAGAATGAACCCAGCTGACAGATGTCAGAACTCATCACACCAGGAATGGGTGATCTGTGTTCCTAAATGTTGGTTGCAAAGTGTCTGACCACATCTTGTGGTCCCGTAGAGAGGGAAGGGAGAACAAAACAAATAATTTTTCATTCATTTGTAAGGGTAAATAAGTAAAGACAAATGCTTGCTGAAATTGCCATGTTAGGCAGCCTCTGGGTGGTTCTCATTGTTAGGATTCAGCAATCACAAGCTCTGGGGATGAGAAGAACAGTGGAGATTTAACACAGGATCTTTAAAATGGTGTACAGGCTGCATCTCCTATATCACCTCAATCAGTCACAAAATTATAAAATATCCTGAATTGGAACCCACAAAGACCATGCAGTCCAAATCCTGGCCCTGCAGAGACACCCCAACAATCCCACCCTGTTCATCCCTGAGAGCATTGTCCAAACACTCCTGGAGCTCTGGCAGGCTTGGGAATGTGCCCATTCCCTGGGCAGTTGTTCCAGTGCCCAACCCCAAAAGCCCTCCCAGACACAGTGCCATGGAAACAGCTCCTGAGCATTCTGGGTTGAGGTCTATAGCCCCATATCTAATCTGCTATCAAACCTCACCCTGAACATGACAGTGTCACTTCAGTGAACTCTTTGGTGCCAGCAGGGAACCCAGTCCTGCAGCAATCAGAAGAAATTGAGCCAAAGTCTTCAGCCCTGGTGTGCATCAGGCACTGGCCTGGCTTCCATCTGGAAGGTGGCCCAGGTAGATCAGGATCCAACACAAACTGAGATTCCCAATCTCTGTGTCCCCTTGCTCCAAGGCCAATTTGCTGAGAAAGCCAACTCCCACAAGCCACAGCCCACAGGCACCTGGTGGATTTTCTCACTTTTATATGGGGAGATGTAGCTGGAGCCCCCCTCACTCCCTGCAGTCACTGTCACCACAAGGAAACAGCTCTCACAAAACACCCTTCTCTCCTTTCCCCTGCCTCTTCCAGCTGCAGCCAGCAACTGTGGAACTAGGGGGAATGTAGGGGAAGGAGGGAGGAAACTGCAAAGGACCATTGCCAGGTTTCACAGGGCTGGCTCTGAACATCACATCAAGGAGAAAGGTTCACCACAGGCAGCTTTGGCCATCCCAAATAAAAGCAGCTCTGATCTATCAGGATGTGCTGGTTTTGCACTGGATTGACATTTAGTGAGGAAATCACTAATCAAATCTCAAATTGGCAACCTAAAGCCCCTACACAAGGTGAGCTCTGCTGTTACAGCATGAGGTGGGGGCAGAGTAGGGTGATCCAGGGCTGAAAGGAGAAGAATCATCCAAAAAAGCAGAACCTTCCCCTCTCAGGGCTCACATAGCCAGGACAGGATGAGGAAATATCAGCAGACAGCCCCGTCTCTGAGGGTTTCCCAGGCTGGGGAGTGCTCTTAGCAGTTTCAGCATCTGCCTCTATAACTCCCTCTGGAAACTGTCCAGGATGCAGTTTATTTCCTGCTGGGAAGGGGAGGCCACGTGGAAATCAATGGGATCATGAAAAGAAAGCTCAGAATCCCTTCCTTGCCTCCAGGTAAAGCTGCACATCCAGGCAAGGTGAAGCACGTGCATTATAAATGAGAAAACACCAGAGAATAAACACCCTGTGAGGAAGAAGGCAGCAAATCTCCCCCGTTTCTGACCTTTGTGTTCAGTGTTCCTCATTTATCTTCCATTATTAATCAGCTGGGGAGGCAGGGATGAATGCAAACATGCACAGAATAGCTGTCAGGTTTGGGGGAACTCTGCTGCAGCCCCTCCAGGGGCACACAGGCTGATGAACCAAACAGTTTGGGTTTATCCAAAGAGAATTGGCACAACCACGTCTTTCAGCAGATTCTCCTGGGACACTTCTCCTCATGGTCTTTCACTCCAGGACTGGACTGGTCCATGATTAGGGCAACATTTCACCTTGAGTTTTGCAGAGTATCTCAGGTTTTTTCCCTCTGAAATCATCAGCTATGATGGGAGATTGCTAATGGGAATTTTTACTGGGCAAACCCACATTTTGCTGTTTCCATAAGATCTGGATGAGTTTTTTTGGATGCACAAGGGATCCTGCTGAAGTCACACATCTGCCCACAAGAGACCTTCTCTTCCCTGCCTTACAGAAAAAAATACTCCCCAAAATTCAGCTTCCCTGTAAAGATTCCTGACATCATCCAAGGAAAGCTCATTCTTCAAAACCCAGAAGTGTATAAACCAAATTGTTCTTTCTCCACTGTCCTGGATCTTCTGAATTTTGGATGTGAGCCTTTAGATTAATAATAAAAAATATTATTTTTATTGCTATTATTATATAATTTAATAACAATATCATTACTAATATAATTAATCTCTGCTGATTCAAACTAGAAGGGATTTTATATCTGTACTTGGCTGAAAGTTTTACGTGTTCCACAAAAATCCAATGTGTGAACACACCTGCAGGTATGTGTGCCTATATAAACCACACAAATCCTTTTATTTAATCAACCAAATCTGTGCACACAGTTTTAAACCCACGTGTTAAAAATCCTCTGTTTAGGTTGGAATCTGAGCTTGCAGGCTCAGACCACAGGTAATAAACACAGCCACAGCACCTGACCAGAGAGAGGGAAAGAAAAAAGGTAAAGCAGGTTTTTTTTTGTTTGCTGAAGACTTAAAATCACCCCCAAACCCTCTTTGGCTTGAAAATAAAGTAAATAAAACTGTTTCTTGCCTTGAAAAACACCAGCCACTGGCATTTGTGCCTGTATCTGGATGCTCAGCCAGGTGGGAGCAGAGCCTGGAGACCTGCTGCTGCCCAGCAAAATAACAGAGATGCCAAAAGCTCTCAGAATTTAACTGCTTATTGCCCCCAAAGACCCTGAGTATCATTTTGTGCCTGCAGACTCAGGTAATTGCTGGATGTAACTCAAATCAAACCCAGATCAAAAAGTATTAATGGAGCCTCATGGAATTTTATTTACTTGCCAGCCCAGCATGACTCTTTTCTTGTTGTTTTTTTTTCTTTTTTTTTTTGGATATGGAAGTAAATTAGCAGTAATCTTTTCTTTATTGTCTTGAAAAATAGCCCTTGAAAAGGTTTTAAGCCAGGCTTGGTACATTCATTCACTGGTTTTGCAAAGCTGGTTTAGTGTCAATCATCTCTGCCTGGGAATCAGCTCAGCCCCACAGTTACAGCACCGAAAACTGTCCCTAAAACCCCAAACCCCCGTGGTAATCCTGGGTATTCCATCTTCTCTCTCCAGGGTTTTTCACCTTTGGAGTGACTCAAAAGTGCTTAACAAGGAGGATGAAATGGGGTAGGTGTGATTAAAATGGGGCAGGTCTGGTTAAAATGGGGCATCTGTTAGTGCTCAAGCTGATGCTTCCTAATTTCAGATTGAAGAAGGCAAAGGGTTGTACCCAAAAAAATGCTCCATCACTGGAAATGCTCAAATCATCCCTGGAAGTGTTTAAAATTTGTGTGGATGCATCACCTGGGGACATATTTTGGTGGTGAACGTGTCAGTGCTGGGTTAAGATTTGGAGTCAATTATCTTAGAGGTCATTTCCAGCCTTAATAATTCCATGAGTGATGGGGACAAGTTCAGTCCCAGCCATCCATCCTAGAAGCTACACACCCCACAAATAATCCAGCACCCCCTAAACAACGACCTACCTCATTGTTTCCTTATTTCCACCCTTATTTTCACCCTTATTTCCATTATTCTGGGATTTGGGATGGGGGATCCCATCCGTCCAGCCATGGGGCACAGAGTCCCTGCAGCTCCAGGCTGGGCAAAACTTTTCTAACACACCTGGGGCATCTCCTTGGCTGCTCCTTCACCTCTGTCTGGCAGCTTCAGCAGAGAAACCAAGGAGCAAGCAGGCTGTGGAGAACTCCTCACCTCCCAGCCACACCTGAGGCCAGATGGGGGAAGGTCCCTGTGCTGCAGCTTTCCAGGGGATATTTGGGAATTCACTCTCCTAGGCTGTCAATCTTGCACATTTTAAACAGCACTGAACTCGATTTAAAAGGGAGCAAAGTGATTTCTCATTTCACTGATAACCTGGACTCTGACTGAAAATAAAAGCCCCAAATGGAAAAATCCCCACACTAAAGCTTCAAGCCCAACGTGCAGAGGCTCAATCTGGCTAAATCAGTAAATTCCCTCACGGTAATTAAAGGCACTAATTGATTTGTGAAAACATCTCTGGGATGGGAGCTGAACTGGGGGGATTTACAAGCCCTGCTCCTAATCCCCAGGGACTCCAATCAGTCCAGTTTGACAGGGAAGCAGAAAGCTGCCGTGGATGAATGAGGGGAGACTAAGATTTCTTATTTTGTATCTTTTCAAGGAAATACCAGCACATTTAATGACCAATTTCTCCCTTTCTGAGGCCTTTTCTCCAGGCTTCTGAGAGTTTGGGCATCACTTTGATGCCTTCCACAACCAGGGCAAACGCTGCTCTCAGGCACCTTCATGTGAACCCTGTGAATCCACCAAAGCAGCATCAAGGGGGTGAAGAGAAAAAGGGATCCCTAACGAGGAGAAAGGCTCTTGGATAGGGCAGGGAGCAGAGCTCCTGTTGTGTTTCATCCTGGGACAGAGCCCTGGGGCTGTCAGGCCCCGTGGCCAAACAGGCTGTGCTCAGTCCTGAGGCATCAAGTCCACAAAGGCTGTGGGAAATGTAGGAATTTCAAGTCCATGAGGGCTGGGAGAAATGCAGGAATTTCAAGTCTGTGAAGACTGTGGGAAATGTAGGGATTCCAAGTCTATGAAGACTGTGGGAAATGTAGGAATTTCAAGTCTATGAAGATTGTGGGAAATGTAGGAATTCCAAGTCTATGAAGACTGTTGGAAATGGAGGAATTTCAAGTCCATGGGGGCTGTGGGAAATGTAGGGATTTCAAGTCCATGAGAGCTGGGGAAAAGGTAGGAATTTCAAGTCCATGAAGGCTGTGGGAAATGTAGGAATTGCAGCTTGCAAACTGTGAGAGAATGAAATTATTCATGGCTTAAATATTGCTAAAATCATGGAAAGGCTTTTGCCCACCATAGCAAACTGCAAAGAAGCAGCTGCTCATCTGTGACCACCGAAGCCACTCTTCCCCAAATACACCTACAAACAGAATGTGGAGTGTGGAGGGAACTTGGGATAAGATAAATGTGATACTATTGTCCAGTCCTCCCATGTCCAAGGAGAAGAATGTGGTATTAGAAGAGACACTGGGGTGCTGGTGGCTCAAACACTCAGGGGAAGCTGCTGATGAGCAAAGCACCCACCCAGGTGCCAGCACAGCCCAGCTCAGGCTGCAGCTGGTGTTGGACAGATAAGGAAAGAGCCCTGGGAGGTGGGAACTTTGTGCTTATCCAGTGACCTCAGCTGTGATAACTCCCCTGCCCAAGGGACATTCACACAGAGCCTGAAGGTGCTCATGCTGCTGATGGGGCACAATGGAGACAGCTGGGCTGGTGCAAGAGGCAGCTGTGTAGACTTGGAAGGTGCCAAAAACTCATGATTCCATCATCCAAGTGTCCCTGATCCACAGCTTTCCATCATCCACTGGGAAACTCCCAGCTGGGTGTTCCCAGCTGAACCTGAGTATAAACCCAGCAGAAAAACTGGGGTTTTTCTTCATCTTTTATTTGGAATGGCCCTTGCCATCTGGTGGATCCAGTCTGCGATCATCACTTCAACCAACAAATATCAAAATTACAATAACCAAGTTTTGTGGAGCCTATGAGTGGTGCAATCTTTCTGCTCTCATCCTTTCCTTTTCTATCTTACGCATTTTCTTATGTGATATTTTTAGGCTTTTATATTTTCATATTGCCAGAAATAATAACAACCAAAATGGCTATGTAGCTGCTTTCCCCTGCAACCAAATAGTTCTAAAATAAACCCATACATTTATATTTATATTTATATTTATATTTATATTTATATTTATATTTATATTATTTATATTTATATTCACTGATCATTCAGTGTAGTTTCACTCTAATCCACCCCAAGGGATCCACTGGCTCTGGGAAGTATCTCTGCACAAATTCTTCATGGACACAATGCTTGGAAATCAGTTTTCTACACCAAGAGCCAAAGTCAGCAGAGCAGTGCTTTAAAAAACCCATGGGAATTTGGGAGAGGGTTCCCCTGGGATGCTCACCTGAAGATGCTCCACTCAGGCTCAATCCTCAGGATGGTGGGATCTTCTACATACTCATAGTGCAGCTCCTGATGGATCTTGGCCTTGTCCACTCTCACAGACACCTTCACCTTCTCAAAGCCCTCATAGGAGGCCGTGGTGTTACAGACAATGTGCTTGGTGGATCTCCTGGGGGGAGGAGAAATTAAATGTGAACATGGTGCTAACAGTGGCAAAATGGTAAAAAAGAGCCCAACTATTTATTCTTATGTCCTGTGGCCCAAATCTAAGCACTGAAGAGGTGAAACTCAGTGTGAACCATTTATGTTCCTGTAGCAGTGTCTGGGGAAGTGCCTTTTCACTTGTTTAAATAAAACCACAAGAGCCCTCATCTCTCAGGACTCCGAATAAAATCTGAACCCCAAGGGCAGTCCAAACCAGGCCTCTCTCCAGAAGTATTTCTCTGTGATTAAATATTTGATGGATGTTTCCTTCCTGCCTACAGACATGTGCAGCAGCAGCAGCTCATAAAAGGGGTGTTTGCACCTCAGCTTTGCAGTCTGGGATCATAAAGTTTACTTTGCATTAGGACTGTAAGTCTTGTTTAAGTGCAGTTTGCAGCATGCCTTGGACCTCTGGAAGTGCTAATACAGTGGGAAGCATTTTATGATTATATTTAAAGAGGATTCTGCATAAACCTTTCCTTTTTGGCAGGGCTCAAAACCAACTCCAGGTCTGCATTCCTTTCAAAATGAGTCAAAAATCCAGGCACCAAACATTCTCATTCTTCCCAGTCCTGTGATTTGTGATGCAGCATCATCTTATACCCCCTAAAATGGGGGTGTAAGTGACCTACAATGACTGCACCCTCCAGGCACCCTCTAAATTCTCCCAAAAGACAGCGCCCAATCCCTCCTAAAATTCCCCAGTCTTCCAATGAGCATCTCCAAGCAGCTGTAGCTCCCACATGGCATTTCAAATCACAGATTGTGACTTCACCCTGCTGAATTTTGGATGCTGGATCTCTCCACAGTCATGACAGGCTGCTAAAGAGGATCCCCACAGCCAGGAGAGGGAAGGGCATTGCCCCAGGGCAGTGCTCCCAGGTCTCCTGTGAATGAGCCTTTCCTCTGCCAAGGACATATTAGGGAGAAATGTGCCAACTTCATCTTCAGCCCCCATGGCTGCTGGCAGCAAAATGTGTTGCCCTGGGTAGTTTTGAGCTGCAGGAGCCCCTGGGAATGGGATTTAGGCTCATTCTCACAGGGATCAGGGAACATCCAGCAGGTAACACTGACATTAAGCCTCTCTGAAGCGCCATTGAAGAGGAGCCAACACAAAACTAAAATGTTGCAAATCATCCATTTCTTAGCACTACAGGACTATTCTGGGATAAAAGGGAGGTGGTTTAGTGCTTCAAACTGATGTTGTCAGATTTTCTTTGTCACCTCTACTAAAGCGGGGACACGAAAATGAATCTTTTAAACGACGCACTCCCAGAGCAAGGAGCAGAGCACAGGACCGTGGAGAATTGTGCTCAAATTTGACAAGAGGCCACGGGAAAAAGCACATCAAATACCGGTCGAAACAATGAAATAAATCCTATTTTCTCTCCCCAAAACGTGGCAGCAAGGCTGTGCATGGTGCAGAATGCACAAGTCCCTTTGCAGCAGAGACGTGGGCACGAGGAGAGGAGGCACTTTGAGAGACAAGGTGTCAGGGCTGCAGGAGAATTTTCCTGACTTTAACTGGCATTTAATCTTTCACACCTAGCAGCAGGAAGGCCCGTCTGTACCTGTAGAAGAGGCAGGGCTGTCGCCCAAAGGTCACGATGACATTGCTGCCAGCGTTGAGGTTGTTGCCTGTGATTGTCACCTGGGTGCCACCCGACACCGGTCCTCGCTTGGGCTTCAGGTCAGAGAGGGTCAGAGTCTGTGGAGGCAAAGGGAGGGGTTGGAAACACAGCAGAGGAGCACAGGGACCTTCCCTCCCCTGTTAGGGGTGGGGAGAGGGAGGCACCCCTGACGCTGTTGTACACCACAACGACACAAGACTCTGACTTCAGAAGGCTGAAAATGACTCCTTTGTTTCTGGGATGTGTTTCCTTTTTTATACTATTCTACACAGACCAATTCGATTGGTGACAAGAAGACCAACTTCTTCAATCACATTGGTGAGACCAGAGGGACATCAAGAAGAAGTCCCTCTTAGGAAAAGAATGTAAACATAGTACAGTTACAAAAACATGTGTCTTGTTTACAGAAAATTCCATGGGAAAAGAAGTTCAGAAAACTAAAACATCTCAGACACAAACCAGGGCTACACACCCCCAAGGATTAATCAGGGCTGCTGAAGTTGGCCATGTCTTCTGGCTGATAAAGGAACCTGGGGTGGCACCAGTCCTGTCAGAGACCCTCTGCTCGGATGCCAGGTTTGGTGAGATGAGTTCAGACCCAACCCCAGTCTTTTCTCACCCCTCCAAAATGAGATCTGCCCTTGTACCCACTCAGAAATATTCCTACAAAGACAGGTCCATGCCTGCAGCACCTTGGGTCACAATCTCTCATCTCCACTGCTTGTTTGGCACAGCCCAGGGGTCTTTTTGCTGTCACACAATGCCAGGATAACTCAGTTAGTGAACTGGTTTGATTGGATCTTAATGGGAAATCTCCACCTCCAAACTGTGGAGCTCACAAATGATGAAAATTGTTTGGTTTTGAAAAGATTACTCAAATTGATTGATTCTCAGAATCACAGAAGGAAGGGACCTTAAAGATCACCCAGTCACACTCCCAGCCATGGGCAGGGACACTTTCCACTGTCCCAGGTTGCTCCAAGCCCTGTCCAACCTGGCCTTGGACACTTCCAGGGATGAAGCACAACTTCTTTGTTCTCACCACTCTCACAGGGAGAAATTCCTTCCCATTATTTTATTTTTTAACCCTGCCCTCTGGCAGTGGGAAGCCATTCCCCCTTGGATGGAGGAGAGCTGTGGCTCAGCATAACATCTGAGTTTGTTCTTGGCTCTCCCACACAAGATCCTAGAACCACTGAGGTTGGAAAAGACCTCCAAGATCACCGAATCCAACCCATCACCAACCCTCAACTTGACAACCACAACAGAGCACATCCAGTTGTTCTTTGAACACCTCTAGGGATGGGACTCCATCCCCTCCTGGTGCAATTCCAATGTTCAACAACACTTTCCACTAAGAAATTCCTCCTGATGTGCAACCTGAACCTGCCCTGGTGCAAAATGCTCACACATGACCCTAAATCTTCCTCCTATCTGACCTGGATGTTGAGACAGCCCTGAGCTGTCCTGCACTGACACGTGGTGCTGGTGCTCCTGTCGAGGTGTCCTCTGAAATGCCACAGCCACAAAAGCAGCACTGCCCACCTGAACACCTTCTCCCTTTCCCTGCTGATTTTCTGAGCCTCTTTTCCCAGCCTAACACAGCGTTGTGTTAAATATATCAAAAAGGGGCACAATTCCTTTTAGAGGCCCCAAATCTCAAAACTCTTTTTCTTCCCCTGCTACCCTCCCTTCTTCCCCAAATCAAGATAAAATACTCTCGCTCTGAAGGCACAGATCACCCTGTTACCATAATGCAGAGAGGAGGCATCAATATTCAGGGAGAAATTTGGAGTTACAGTTTATTCTTTCATTTGCATTTTAATAGAAAAACTTTCCATTCAGTCCCAAGTGAAAAGCTACTATATGCATTTAAATGAAGATTATTTCTTTCCCCCTCTCTTTAAGAATGATGACACAAGTGCTTGAAGCTCTCAGTTCCTCTGAGCGAGCAGGTACATCACGCAGTCACCTTATTGAGCTTTGGAGACCATTAATCCATGTTTATAAAACCACCTGACACACACCACAGCTCCCACTCTCACACACACAGAGCAACCTCTGCTCCCAGGCCCCTCTGGTTTAATCATTTTGAAAAACAGCGGCAAGATTTCCATTTTTCCATTTTGTTCCTATTCAAAAATGCAGCTCTTGGAGGAAGGGCAGAACATGGAAATCAGACTTACAGCTCTTTAGAAGGATCTATTGTCAGAGCTGGGCACTTATTGTGCTTAAACCTGACTGGTTTTCACCTGATGGTCTGGAAGCTGGTTTTGTACTTAGAATCATGGAATTTTTGAGGTTGGAAAGGACCCCTAGGATCAGCAAATCCAAGCATTAACCCAGCACTGGCAAGGCCACCACTAAAGCATCTCTCTAAGCACCTTGAACACTTCCAGGGACAATGATTCCACCACTTCTATGGGCAACCTGTGCCAATGCTTGGCAACATTTTCATCAAGAATTTTTCCTGATATCCACCCTGAGCCTCCCCTGGCCCAGCCTGAGGCTGTTCCCTCTGCTCCCGTCCCTGTTCCCTGGGAGCAGAGCCTGACCCCCCTGGCTGTCCCCTCCTGTCAGGGACTTGTGCAGAGCCACAAGGTCCCTCCTGAGCCTCCTTTCCTCCAGGCTCAGCCCCTTTCCCAGCTCCCTCAGCCCCTCCTGGGGCTCCAGACCCTTCCCCAGCTCTGTTCCCTTCCCTGAGGAGCCCAAAACTGGATCCAGGATTTGAGGTGGGCTCCAGCACAATGGGGTGGGCACTGCCCTGGTCCTGCTGGCCACACTATTCCTGGTACAATCCAAGTGTCATTGGCTTCTTCGCCACCTGGACACACCTGGCCTCATGTTCAGCCACTGTCAACCAGGTCCTTTTCCACTGGGCAGCATTCCAGACATTCTCCAAGCCTGGAGTGTGATTTCCTGGGAATATTCTCTACCATTCTCTTTCAATGGGATAAAAACCTCAGGAAGAGTATGGAACTGCAAAGGATGCACTTTAATATTGTTCCTTTATATTTTGGGTACCACTTCAAACTCTGATGGCAACTCCCTTACTGATGGACACCCCCACCAATACAAATTCCTGCTGGCTGATGCTGGGAGGTGACCAGGGAGAAAATGAGTTGGGAATGGCCAACCTGGTGCCCAAAGCCTACACAGCAGCAGTGCAGCAGCATCTGATTCAAAGACAGAGGAAGATTTGAGTTAAAGACCCAATAGACCTTTGTCCCACCCCTGTGTGGGTGCCCTGCCCTCTCCTTGGGGTGGATAAAGCAGCTATGGCCTTTTGAGGATCCTCACTGGCCACAGCCATACTGGGAATGCTCCTTGACAAAGCACTGCTGTGTCTGGAGCCAATCTTACTGTCTTGTTTTGCAATATATGACCAAAAGTGTGCATTCTATTTGCCATCTGTTGAAAACTGCTGGGGAGGTGTTTTCTTTATTTCTTGTATAACCCATTCCTCATAACTCCAGGGAGAGGGGGCACACATCTTCTGTTAATGGGCAGCTGTTAAAACCAGCTGGAGCAGTGTTTCTTCATCCTGTCCAGGACCCATTTCCCTCCAGGGGAATCTTCTGTCCCTGGGCCACCCAGGCTCACTGCAGGGCTGATACAATTCCATCATCCCAGGGGGAGGAGGCCAGCATTCCCACCTGGATCAAAGCTGGCATTTGGAACACCAGCACAGCCTGTGTGCACTGGATTCCCAGAGGAAGACCAGACCCATCTCACCACCACTGGACCCTTCTACAGGATTATCTCTGCTCCAACAGAACCACATCTGTCACTGCAGGAGGATTTATTTGGACTGCTCCCAACACCCAGACCAACAGGGTGTCAGGTTGTACTCTGACTCTGTCAGGGTTTCTAGGATTTTTGCTTGTTTGTTTGCTTGTTTGTTTTGTACTACTACATTTGTATTTTTGATATTCCTAGTAAAGAACTGTTATTCCTATCCCCATATCTTTGCCTGAAAGCCCCTAATTGCAAAATTATAATAATTTGGAGGGAGGGGGTTTACATTCTCCATTCCAAGGGAAGCTCCAGCTTTCCCTGGCAGACACCTTTCTTCCCAAACCAAGACACTTACAAATGGGTTTGTGGCTCAGCTTTCTAAGTTGTGATCAACCATTAATTATTCACAGTGGCCTTCATAAGCATTGCACAGCATATTCACAGCACAGCTCCAGACTATTCACCATTTCCTCACTGGTGGAAGGTGATGGAAAATGCAAAGAGGGTCTTGTGGATCGGTGATAGGCTGGAGAGTGACAACGAGGGAAAGAGGACAGGAATTTTTCTGCATTTTCTAGGATTTTAACTTCTTTCCTCAGCTCCCCAACCCTTTTTTTCCTCCAGCATCTCCTGAACAAAGGTTTTCCACAGAGAAGCACCATCAGAGCTGGGTCTAAACTGCCTCCTATGGAGATTGTCAAGATCTTGGTTCCCATTCCATTCCTCCTGGGAGCACAGGAGGAGCAAGATGTGACTCAAACACAGATTGTGCACCTGGGTTTCCTTTCTAGAGGTCCCATGGTAGCAGGAAGAGGGGGAAAGATGAAAGGGATGGGTGGGAAATGTTCTCCAAAACAAGGATTTTAGGAGCAGACTCAGAAGAAATGTCGAGTAACCCACAGCACCTGCACTGAGACACAAATTTTCATCTAAAGCCAGAAAAAAGGTAAACTTTCTTCAGCACCCAAATTAAGAAGTGAATAGAATATTTTTTTTTCATTGAAAGACTGGGGCAATAATCACAGCAAGAAAATGAATAACTGTAGAAAAGTATATTTCATTTAGATCATCATAAATTTCATTTCAGCTTTGTTTCCCTCTTGGCTTATTGTACTTTCTAATGCAATTTGCAGGTTTTGATCGCAGAGGAGTTTAAAACAAATGAGCAGCTATTTGAATTTAAAAGTTCTGGCTAGGAAGGTGGAGAAGAACCATTCTGGCATCCCTAAATGAAGCCACCTCTTTCTTAAAACATTGAAATTAAACACTCTGTCAAGTCCAAACCATCATCTCTTTGAATTCTTGCAAGACAGAGAAAGGCTGAACCAATTGGCCAACTTTGACCAAGTTTTCCTCCAAACCTCTCAAAAAGCAATTTTCCAGAAGATTTGCTATGAGTCAGGAGGTGACATTTATCTCCCAGGTGATGCCTTTCCTTGGTTTTCAAACATCTTCTTTCCCTTCAAGCTGCCACGCACTGCTGCAGGATGCCAAGGCACGGTGAGATTCCTGCAACAGCACCTCTGCCCTCCCTGGCAGAAAAATCCGAGGAAGCCAAAAAAACACAGCTCCCACTGTGAAAGCACCAGACACGGGAGAGGGAATATGATGGGCAGGCTGGAGAGTGTCTGTGTTTTTTGGTTTTTTTTATTCTGTCTAGCACAAAGGTATCGAGGTATTCAGCAG